>CAIGQQ010014964.1:0-14869 GCA_903798035.1 Danio albolineatus
AAAGTAGGTGGAGGGATGCGACGGCAGGACGGAAAAAGAAAAGCAGACGAAAATGTGGAGCGACGTGTGTGTGTGAGATCTGAATGAATGAAATTAAACACCGCTGACAGGCCAGAAAAACTCAAGAGCCCGCATGGTTCATTTGCAGGCCCACGTGGAGTCAGACAAATTTCCCCTCGTTTTCTACAGTGATTTTGAGGGGGAATCTGTGCAGAATCGCATGGAATGGAATTTTGGGGGGAAAGAATAGCGGGAGAGAGCTGAATGAACTGCATACTGACTGAAAACATGATCAAATGAGCTAAAATGTTGCGTAATTTGCATTGTTCGCATCATCTCTGATGAGAATATTTGACAAATTTCATTAAATGAGAGAAAAAGAGACAGAACTTATTACTGCACTTACACTAAAATGTTTCTGAATTATTCTGATGCATTTGAATAAATATTTGACATTGTACATAGTTTTTTGTGTGTACTTTAACATATATGTTATAATTTCTTCAACAATAATTTTTTTTTGGGTTTTCACCTTTAATTGATGGGACAGTGGAGAGTATCGACGGGAAAGCGTGGGGAGCAGAGAGAGGGAAAGGATTGGCATAGGACCTTGAGGCAGGAATCCATCTCGGGTCGCTGTGAACACCACAGTGCCACGTGTCTATGCACTAACCACTACACTATTGGCGACAACATGATGATAATATTACTAATAATTACAGTATATAACGTTGCTAATATTCATAATAATTATACAGTAAAAATATTATTTTACAGTCAAACTTTATGAAAACTATCACAATAATATTCATAAATTATACTGTAAAATAATATTACCATTGTGATAAAATTCAAATTTGTACTAGTATTTTTCAGTAAAATTATTATGAATATTACTAAGATAATATTTGTAATAAATATACAGCAAAATAATAATATTATTTTTCTTAAATGCTTTTTTGTTGTTTAATATCTGCATCAAATTTTTGTAATAATCATTTGAATGAATCCAGTTACACTTCAAATTAAACTACATAAAACTGCATAATCTCTATTAAAATTTTATTTTACAGTTAAGGATTACAACAAAAATGTATTTTTGTAATAATGATAATAATGTAAAAAAATACTACTATTATTGTTATTCTTAATAGCTATACTGAAGTATAATTATAAATGAAATATAATCACGACTGTGCATACATACAAATATGCTTTTTAATAGCAAAATACAAATAGCAAATACGATAAAAAAAATAAATTGGATGTTTGTATTTCCATAGCAAGCAATATAAACATATAATAGACTATAATAGACTACAATAAACTATAATATAATAGACTATAATAAACTGTAATATAATATTAAACTATATAATATAATATAATATAATATAATATAATATAATATAATATAATCCCAGTGATGCGTTGCAGCTCAGCTGGAAGGGCAATCGCTAAGCGAAACACATATACAATAAACACAAATAAAATAAAATTAAATGTTTTTTTTTTTAAATAAAATAGCACTGCATACTAGTGCATAGCATAATATAATAAATTTTATTTTTTTTTGCATTTTAACTTTACACTTCCAACATAGTCTACAGAGTAATAAAGTCAAGAAAAAGGTAAGACACAAAACATTTATATGCATTATACCTTCCCTTCGTATTCATCAGTCAAACCCTTTCTGACTCCACCACACCCCTCTCAAAAACAGTACATTGTTTATCGATTTATTTGTCGTATTTGTTAAACTTCCTTTTAGCCAACGTCCTAACACTAAGTGTGAAACCTGGAGAAAAAAAAAACTAAACCTGAAACTTGTGGTCGAGTGAGTTAAGTGTGTTGAAGTCATACAGTTCCTGCCTCCAACATAGGAAATGAAAAAAAGCTTGCTGAAATGTGCTCATATAAAACAAACTACAGGGAGGGGAAAATAGAGAAATCCAACTGTAGAGTGAGCGAGCGATGTATTTTTATGAAGCTTAATCAGAAACAGAGAAGTTACGCTGTAGAAACCCTATGATGAAAAGCAAAGTTTACATGTTCTAATAGCAGAGAGATGGCTGAGGTTTACACACTGAAAACGGCTGCGGTTCAGCTGGAGAAAGGAAAATGGGGACTGGAACTAAAAAATCTGATTGCAAAAAGGTTGAAAACGCACTTCAGATTATGATTCGCTTTCCCTTTACTGCCTCCCAGCTATGACTTTAAGTTGTGCAGACCAAAAACATGAAACATCAAACCAGGCGGAGTAATATATATACAGGAAATTATGAAGAATATCTGAGTTTAAGAAAGAAAACAGATTTAAAGTGCAATTATTATTATTTTTTAAACTAGAAGTGGTTGAGGCTTTTATTTCAGTACGTTGATGGACTTCCAACTGAAACGCAATATTGAGTAGGGGGCGGGGCTTTCTTTTTTGCGCATCATCATTCCCTCATAGCAAACTAATGGTAAGAGGGGCGTGGTTAAGAACGTGACAAGAAACTGATATCATCAGAGAAGAACTGACACTCCAATGAGGAAGCAAACCTTAATTATTCAGTGCAAATAAAGTGCACTAATGACTATATGGTTTAGTGGTTCACGATCACTTAGGGTGAAAATACAATGTCCTTTCTTTAATGGAAGATGGATTTAAACATTCAGAATTCTTTTCAGTGGTGTCACGGTGGTGCAGTAGGTAGCACGATCACCTCACAGCAAGAAGGTCGCTGGTTAGAGCCTCGTCTGGATCAGTTGGCATTTCTGTGTGGAGTTTGCATGTTCACGTGAGCTTCCTCCGGATGCTCCGGTTTCCCCCACATGTCCAAAGACCAGTGATCCAGTGATGGGTTGTGGATGGAAAGGCATCTGCTGCGTAAAACATACTGTACGCTGGATAAGTTGGTGGTTCATTCCGCTGTGGTGACCCCAGATTAATAAAGGGACTAAGTCAAAAAGAAAATGAATGAATTGTCAGTGCAATATGGATTGGTTAAAGGAGAAACGGTCGTGCCCAACTACCTGGTTTCTCTCAAGGTTTTTTCTTTCACTTTCGACAATTGGTGAAGTTTGTTCCTCACCACTGTCGCCACTGGTTTGGGTTTGTTGCTTGGTTTGGGACTTCAGTGTTTGGACTTTCAGCAGTGCAAATTAAACCACACTGAACTGAACTAAACTGAACTTCAACTCTGAAAACTGGACTGACACTAAGAGAGTTTACTAGAACTTCTATGTGAAGCTGCTTTGACACAATCTACATTGTGAAAGCACTATAGAAATGAAGATGAATCTAATAGATATTGAATTAAAAATATGATTTTTCATTGCACTTTGATATTAAAATGGGCATTTGTCATTTTCAGAGCATAATGAATTTTAAAAAGTGCACACCATCAACGCCATAAGGATTTATATGTGCATTTGCTCAATGCAATCTCAATCTATGTATGAATGAAATCATTTGAAAACAAGGTAAAGCTTAGACTGAGTGATAGAGACTTTCAGGAGATCTTACTTACATCGGCTGCTCACGCAACTAATAACACTTTACAAGCTCTTCTTAAACATCCATAAATACATGAGTGTCTTTGAGATTTCATTCATGCAGCGTGAATCTCTAAACCCAAACTCATCTGCAGGTTGCGTGAGCAATGAGCTGATGTAAGCAAGACCTCTTGAAGACCTCCATCAGTCCTCTTAAGCTCTGAGCTGACCTCCCAGACCATCTCTCTCACCGGGTCAGCGGTTCCCGTCACTCACTTCTCCTCCTCCTCATCATCTTCTTACAAACTTAATCCTTGCAGCTTTACATCTTAAAACCTACCAAACTTGAGTACTTGAGACGCCAGCGAAATAAAAAAAAGGGAGCTGAATCAAATAAAATGACGACTACAGCTCCTCTGCACACTTTCTCTCTTTCTATCCCACCCTCTTTCTGCACCAGTCAGATGGCTGGCTTCTTCTAGTCGGAGTGTTTGCGTTGTATGAAATTTACAGGTTGTAGGTTCTGGCCAGGTGAAGAAAACAGACTCGCTCGAATAAAGTCACTTCAAATCAGCTCTAATGAAGAAAAGAGCTGCATGCTGGACTAGAATGAGCTGCGCACACTGATATACCCATAATGAATTCTGCATATTGGAGAAGGAAAACAGCCAGCTAATGATCAGTAACAGCATACAGTGCATGTCCAGGATGATTTGGTGACGTAGCAGAATGCAGAAGAGAGATGATTGTTGGACACCGGTAACCATTTGTTTTCCTACCATGGATGTTGATGGTAACAGGTTTCCAACGTTTTTCACAATATCTTTATTTATGTTCAATAGAACAATAAAACTTAAACTGGTTTGGAAACGAGTCAATGGTGAGTAAACGATGAACAATTTAAATTTTTTAGGTGAACTACCCCTTTAAGTAACCTTGATAGACAACATGTTGAACCCTGATATAGATGAAAAAGCAGCAGCAGAAAGAGCACACCAGGGTACTAAAATGCATGTAAGCTACATCCCAAATGGCACACTATACACTATGCTCTTATCCACTATGTACTTAGGCACTTACTCAATTGCACATAATATGTATGTATTGTCATGTTTTTTTTACTAAGCCGAAATTCAAACTGTTTCCCTGATGATGTTTGACGATTGCCATATTAGTGAAACAAATGACCAAACTACCAAATAATATCTGCCATGAGTATAACCGCATTCACCATCAGGAGGCGCTATAATCACTTTCGTAGGAGAATTTTGCTTTCACAATCCAAAATAAATAAAGTAATCCAACATCAGTGACCGAAAGCTCTGCCCCTTCCGCTACGTGAGCAATGCAACAGTCGTTGAGTGCGTGAAAAAGTGCAGCATCCGGGTATTTCACTTACTATTTTTAGAGATTTCAGAGTGAATCACCACTAGACTCAATAAAACTGGACAACAGAAGAATGGGAAAGGAGTTCTTTGGTCTAATGAGTCTTGATTTCTGCTGCAAAATTTGGATGGTAGAGTGAGAATTCAGAGCAAACATGAAAGCATGAATCCATCCTGTCTAGTATGAATGGTTCATGCTGCTGCTGGTTTTCTTAAGACTTATGCACACCAGAACAATTACTGACTAAACAATGGGCATTAATTTAATTAAAAAGCATGAAAGTTACATTAAAAAATGCATTGGTTTAACATGGCACATTAAACACTGGATAACCAATGGGATTGGCACTTTTGTTTACGTGCCTTGAGCTGCTGAAGATGCGGAAAAACATGATTTGGTGGTGCTCAAGCAAAAAACAGTCTAGCCAAGCATGCGGGAATTGTAAATCAAATAGTATTAGATGTTTCTGGCCATGTCCACACTAATACGTTTGCGTTCAAAAATGCATATTGTTTTTTCCGTTCAAACCGAGACTGCATTTGTAGGAAACGAAAAGATATCTTTTTGAAAACTTTTTGAAAAAAAAAAAATGCTGTTTTCTTGTTGCAGTGTGGACTGGGAAAATTGAGGCTTTTGGAAAGTCCTTTATGTGACGCGGAAATGTGACCAATTCAGCTAAAATGGAGGACAGCATTGTTTTGCATGCTGTCTGCTTTGACAGCTTTATTAAAAGATTAATGTCAGTTTGTACATGAGCATTTCCATGCAAATGTCAATCTTGCCATGAACAAAATTACATTTTTACCAAACAGCGAAACCCTTTTTAAGTTTTTGTGTAGGCTTGTATTTTACAGGACTGTGAAAATACTCAAAAATGTCTCAGTCAGTGTTCTCAACAATTCTATTTGAGTCACACAAGCGGCATTTTCACATCCGTCACATCCATAATGGAGAGATGTCACATCCATAACCAAGCTTTTTTCCTCATAAATACTAAAACGTCAAATAAAATAAATAAATCATGTTTGTTCTATAGTGAGCCAACGCTTATCATTTTGATTAGCATTGTTTCATTTGGGTTGTGCAGTTTATTTCACAGAATTTCTATAAAGTATGTGGTGTATTGTAAACTCACAGACTTTTTTGATCACTTCCATAACACATGCTTATTTTCCCCATTTAAAGTATAAAAAATGTTTACAGATTGATATTTTTCTGGTCCCATAACTCTGTGGTCGGTTGTTCTGGAAAATATAAACAGATGGTTCAATATAATGTTAACATATACTTTCGATGTCAATTTAGGTTTTGAGTTTTTACTGCAAATGTCACATCCATAACGCTGGAATTGCTCAAATGCTCCGTATTGTCTCTCTTCAAAAGGCGCAAAACGTTTACTGGGAGCTGTTGTTCCACGGTTGCAAAATTTTGCAGAGATGTTTCAAAGAGACGTAAAGTGAATAAATAACAGGCGGATATGATGCAGGTAAAAGCTTATTATGTCAGTTCTTGAACGAAATTTTTCATTTTAGCATGGATGACCATTTTTTCGTAAAGAATTGAAAACGATGGGAGGTGGAGCTTTTTAGACAAAAATGCCATTTTCAAATTTGTTCAGATTAGCGTAGACACAGTCTCGGTTTCATTTCACTTATTTTGCTTTTATGGCTTGTATTTTTGCCCTCAAATTTTTGACCAGGTGTTTGTGTGCTATAGTAGAGAGGGTTAAACCTTAAAGTGGATGGATTTTCCAATAAATACACAAAGGATTTTCTGTGCAACTAGCAGAAGTGTAATTGCTTGGCCATAAATGTAAAGAAAGAGGAAAAGGCGAATGTTTAACAACATAAACAATAAACTAAACATAAAACCAAAGTATCTATCTGACTTAACAAGCCAGCCAATCTCTCTGCATCGTCACAACATGTATAGTTACAATTTAAAGGCTACGCTGGACCTACAGCGCGCACTCGATGCGTCGATGCAGAAGTATAAATTGGCTTTAAATGGTGAGGTGAAGATTTTCTGAGGCACATTAGCCCTAACGTGAGCATTCCAGACCAAATCTATTCATCTTATGATGGCTGATTCCAGCAGGTTAGCACATCATGTAATAAAACGCAGATCTCGAAACGAAGTCTTGAACATGAGAGTGCGTTCATAATCTCGTGACCTCCACAGTCACCAGATCTCAATCCAGCAGGGCAGCTTTAAGATGTGCTGGAATGAAAGACTCACATCATGCAGTTGATAAATCTGCAGCGACTGAGCGAAACCATCATGTCAATATTGACCAAAGCGAATAATAAGAGATTAGTAGAAATCTAAGCCCAGTGTGTACACCGAAGAAAACACAGGCCATGTTTTGCTTCTGGTATAATGAACGTTTACTACTGTCCTGCCTGACAGCCCGTAGAGCTTTCAGCCATCTGAATGTTTGCGTTTGTTTCTGAGCACAGGCAGAGCTCGAGTCCTGGAGTCCAACCAAAGCCCTAAAGTTAAATCCATTGGGTTATGTAAGGTAAAGCTCTAAATCTCCCAATGCCTGATGTTATATATTACTGTAATTGCAAATGAAAAAAATCCCAGAGGAGGGAGGAGGAGGTCCAGAGAAAGACTGGAGGGGAAAAAAAAGAGAGACGCAACAGGTTTGGTGATGACCTACTTTTAGCCCACAGACAAGAAAGTAAGAGGAAGAATTGCTTTTCATCCTAGAGTTGATGTGACTCTTTCATCCACATTCAGCATAGCTTAATGTTCTCAGTTCCAAAAAGCAACATAAGTATGAGAAATTATTCCTCTAGCACTATATTTCAGTTCATACATTTGTCTGAAACTTTTTATGTAGTCGGTGTTTATTCAATATGGAGTCATGCAGGCCAACTCGCAAGTTATCATCACCTAGGTTTCAACAGGATTTTCAGCCTGATCTCACGAGAAAAGTGTAACCATTTTACGTTTTGTCAGTTTAGTGGCTAATTCGTACAAATTCATACTCGGTAGTATGAAAATATACAGTTTTAAAAAGGAGGTGTGGCACTCAACTTCTCCCCTAATCCCAACCGTGATTGGGGCAAAAGCAAATTGTACCAAATCGTATAAATGAGATCTTAATGAATCAAACAAATTAGCCACTAAAACAAAAAGTTACGAATTGCCGTGAGATTGTATTGGGATTTCCATTGGCTTTCGGATTACTGCGGTTTACATTTTGTCCAGTAACATTTTGTCCATAAAACCATTTAGCCGCACAAGTGCCAGTTGCCCATTAGCCACTATGTTGTAAGTGGATAATGTGGATGTAAATAAACTAAAAACTTTGCACTTGTGCTGGGGGTCTGCTTTTTTCAGTAGCTTGTGAAATACATATGCACGCCTCACAGAGAAAAATGCATATGTGCAATTCCATTGCATCTCATTTATTAATCAAACTTACTTAAGCTGTCAGTGTTTAGTAATGATTGGATTCTGACCTACAGTAACCTCTAAAAAGATATTTCAACAGATATACGATTCTCAAATATAAGCTTTTGATGTAACATGGTCAATTTTGCCAAACACTGACATGTTTTCATTGCTGCAACCAATAAATGGATAATCAACCTAAGAGATCGAGCTTTCCATTGACTTTCCAAGTGCAAGCATAGGCATCTATTAAAATACATAGTATTATTGGGCTTTACATTTAAGGCTATATGAAGACACAAACACCGTTTACAACGGTAAATTTAACAAATAAAGAAAAGATTCAAGCAGCTTCTTCTACTTCAGCAAATTCCATATTTACAGTTGATATTTGGCGCCAGTTAATCAGGAAGTGCCAATTTTGTTCTCTTTGACTCATTGGATGAAAACATTGCTTTATTTGCCATTTTCCAATTTTGCGTATAAATTTAATTCACATTTTTTTGGATGGAAACATAGCTAATGTCTATTTGTAAGTTAGTTCTGGAGGAGAAGTTATAATGCCTGATTCACACGGGGTTTCAGCATCAATGCTTGATGGAGGGCGAGTCTGAAGTTGGGGCTGACGTGATCGTCATAGCAGCATCAGCCAACGAAATTAGTCCGCAATCGGCTATTGTCTGAGCTGGGGTATTTGTATAAAGCGATATGATTGGCTGATGCTTCCGTTGGCGCTTGAAAACTTGAGAAATTACCAACTCCTGCAGTGAGCAACGCCACTAAAGCGCCACTGGCAGCTCCACAATTCAATTCGACAATACTTGACATCACCAATTCAAAGTGAATGGGAAGCATTGATGCTGACATCCTGTGTGAATGGGTTGTGAGCCATGAATGAAATCAGCCAGATGCGAGGAGAATTACAACATTACAAACTTTGATTTTTCATACATGTCTTTGCCTAAAACCAGTCAAAAAGATTAAGGTACAAGACAGTTTTAATAAGGGAAAAGAACTATAACCCTATGAAGAATTGCGAACGACAATCAAATAAATAAAAAAGACACTGTATATAAAGTTTGTTTCTGTACAGCATCATGGGTAATGTAGTTTTTAGCCTATGTTCCACTATTTAAAGTCATTGAGACTTTAATTCTATTGTGTTTGATGCACTTCCAACTGAAATGGAATATTAAGTAGGGGGCGGGGCTTTCTTTTTGCATATCATTTCCTCATAGCAAACATTTGGTAAAAGGGGTTTATATAAAGATTACAATTGCTATGAAAGCCCTCGAGTTGATGTCAATCAAAGGACCCACTCCAAACGCAGAAGCAAATGGCCAGATTGGATTGAAAATGACCCAAACAAACTTTGTATTTTCAGTGGATTGACTTCCACGGATTAATTGTTCACCTAAAGAATGACAATGTGCGCTAGCAAAATAAACATTGTCATTCTTAATTGAACAATGGATGCAGGTTTTACCCCAGAATAGCGCTTTATAGGCCTTCCTGTTGGCACTCAGCCTAGCCAAACAATCCAACCAATAACAAATGTTGTTCATACGTTTCTAGAGCGTTTTGTAATGAGAGAACAGGACATTACTGTCTACACGCTAGACCTTCATGAATTTAAGAATGGTTTTTGAGCCGATGATTGAGTTAAGAAGTCTAAAATGTCACGATCGCAGTCTGGTGTTCTGCGATGAAGAAAGCGTCCAATCAGCGGCTTCATTAGAGGAACCGGAGAGCTTCATCATCATTAAAGTCTCCTTCAGCGCTCGTCTTGGGATAATTCAGCATGTGATTTCACTTACGGTGGATTACGCCTCGCATCCACATGGAAAGAAGATCCAGCCCGAGCCCTCATTTCTCTCTTCTCAGATTTTTTGGGAGCAGAGAGATGAAAAGAGACTCTCCTGTATATTTTGTCCTCGTTTTAAATTGCACCGAAGTGCAGATGTGGGCAGCTGACCGCAGCTACCCCCGGATCGCCGCTCTCGATGTGGAAATACAACAGGGAATGGAAAAAAGAAAGAAAGAAAGAAAAAAAAAAAATGCTGAACCGCTTCCTATCTCACACTGTATAAACACAGGACGAGCACCACACATAAAGAAGATGAAGAGAGGAGGAGGAGGAGAATATCTAGGGCAATTGAGTTTCTTCAACACTTTATAATTTCACCGCTGTTATCATTTGGTCATGTGGAATGATGTTATAGTCGAGCCTTTCCAACTGCAGTTTACAACCAGGAATATTCCAGAGAAAGTTTAAAGTAACTTTTGAAAAGTAAAGGATAATTTAAATTCCCTGCTTTTGTTGTCCAATTGGACTAACATGCACATCACATAATCTTTAAAACTGGTTTATCCTTGTTTACCCTGTTCATTTTAAATAAACATGTCACAAAAATATATATTCTAAATAGGAAACAAATGTAAAAGTTTAAAAGAAATGTAAAAAAAGCTATATGTTAAAAAAATTTAAAGACATGAAGCTTGAAACAAATGAAGTCTGAAAGTCTGAAAAATACAATTCAACATGAAAAAAGGCTGGAATATTGAAAAGAAAACTTAACTGATTAATAATATTCTAAAGAAAGCTGAATAAAAATTGTTTCCCCTTTTTCATAAACGTTTTAAAATAAAAGTTTAAAAGGAGTTTGAAAGTACTGACTGTAAGAAAGAAAAAAGAAACTAAGATTTGAAAACAATGGTGTGAGGTAAACAATGTTCAAAAGACTAAAGATTACAGTAAATCTTTAAACCTTTAAGGATTCACCCTATCTCAGAAATGTCCAGTGTTGGGGTAATGCATTACATGTAACGTGGGTTACAGAATAATTTGACTTTTCTAAGTAACAAGTAATGGATTATTTTTTTTATAATAATATTTGAGTTACTTTTTAGTTTAAGTAATTTGCTTTAAAAAAATAAATGGCTGAATTAAAATAGTAGTCACAATGAATTATGCACTCAATGAGAGATGAGAGATATTGAACACATCGACGAAAAGGAAAAGGGGATTGTCCCAGTGCACAGTGACTTTAAGACAAATAGTAAAAAAGTTGCAAACACTGCTTTAAACTTGCAATCATCTGTATGTACGGCATGTACAGCTCTGGGGGAAGCAAGTTCTCAGATAGCATTATCCTAAAATATATATTTTAAATTCTTTTTGTTTTTAAAGGTAAATAAAGCTGTAGGTTCTACAATGTGTTGTTTATTGCAGAACTTCTCGGCTAAAAAAAGAAAGAAAAACTGAGTTCTGAAAGAGATCAAGCCTCAGCCAGGTAATACAAAGTAAAGCAAAACACATTACTTACCATAAAAAGTAACTAAGTAACACAACTAGTTACTTTTTTGGGGAGTAACTCAGTATTGTAATGCATTACTTTCAAAAGTGACTTTCCCAACACTTGAAATGTCTAATAGAAAACAGATTTAAGGAAAGAAGATTCGCAGCAAAGCATGTTTAAAAGTTTAAATGTTAAATTCTAAAATATTTGTCATTTACAGAGACAGTTCATCCAAAAAAGAAAACAATTTTACAGTATACTGAACCTATTTGAGTTTAGTTGTTCTGTTCAACACAAAAGAAGATCTGAAAAATGCTGGTTGCTGGCATCCATTGACTCCCACTTGAAGTTTTTTCCAACTACTGTATAAAAGTCAAGGGTATCATCAACCAGCACGTTCCAAAATACTTTTTTTGTGTTTGTTCAACAGAAAAAGTAACCCTAAAAGGTCAATTTCTCTCTTTTTTTAAGTGAACTATCGCTTCAACAGCAACAGTTAACAGAGATGTTGTTAAAGTGTCGACCGTTCTACCCAGTCATCTGAAAAACAGCATGTTTATAGCACATACTCCAGAAATGAACTCAATCACACTCCTGAGTAGGTTAGTTACTGTCACAGTAATTCAAGAACACACCAAGCACACTGCATCTGCAACAGCACTGTATATTTATAAATCCCATCAGATGTCAAGCAGGATCAAAGTAAAATCAGCTGGGATTGTGCTTCGGCACGAGGTGGTGCATTAGACCTGGTCTGCTATCAGATGTGTGCAGAGATGCCTGACGCGGGTCTGGCCCTGCTGGAGTTAAATTAGCTTTCAGAAAAGCACATCAAAAGCTTGCGGTGAATAGCGCGGCGAACACTTTGTTTCTGTGGAGTGACTGGGCCGAGCATCAGCATTGAGACTGCACTGGAAATCTTCATTACGTCCCTACAACAGCAACAATAGAGCTCGTCTGCCGCTTCAAACACAAGGTGCCTGACAGACACGCAAAAGAGGAACGTCTCTTTCAGGTCAGGGAACAGAGCTGGAGAGAAAGAGAGAGCCATGACGGCACTATCTCTCTCTCTCTCTCTCTGGACTCTCAGTGAACTGTAAGCTGTCAAAAATGCTATATAGATCTAAAAAATAATAATAATAAAAAATAAAACTAAAAATAATTAATTGTATAAAGACAACCTTAAACACTCCTTACTTGTGGTTTTATGTTTATATTCAGCTCTTTTTGTGTTAAGCAAATCAAGAACAAATGTATTTGTAAACATTATATCTGTATACAATTTTTTTAAATAATATTTTTTCATTTTTAAATACAATGTCGTGTAGTATTTTAATTGCCTAAAATCTAATTAAAAGCAGGCTGTGTGTAAGTTTCTGACTCTTCTAAAGCATAGAAATACCATAACATGTTTGCAGATATTTAAGAAACATGCTAAGTGACCATTCTTGTTTATCTGAAAAACAGATCTCAGAAAAAGTCAGATATTCTGCTTTGAAAATGAATGTTACGTGCCAGAACTTCTGACTTTGTTTTGGTTCTTTTAACCCAGCCGATGCCAGTTTAGACAATAATATTTCCGCATCCTGAGCTGCATTTGTGGAAAGCAGTGTATTTTATCCATTCATTCAGAAAAGGCTCTCGAAGTATGCGTCTGTGACAGAAATGCGACCTCCGGTGGACAGTAACAGACTCTGAAATGAGATGCAGATTCAGAGTTCCACTTGAGGTTGTTCATTCGTGAATAATATAAATATTACGAACGTAAACATTAGGTGAGCAGGTTACATTGTAACCCTGTGTCCCAACAACACGCTACGTGACTATATTTACAGTGATAAGCAATTCGGCTGTTTTAGCCAGACAAACACGATAGGAATTTAAATACAGCCATTCAGAAGCACTCACTCAAGAAATGGTAAGGTTTATAAATTAATTAAAGGGCACCTATTTTTAAAAATGTACTTTTTAAGCTGTTTGGACATTCATACTGTATGTGTAGGTATAGTGTAAAGACCGTCATTTTGGGGTGATATAAACACACCCAGTCCTTTTTTTTCAATTTAGCAGCATAAAAACGGTGGACCAATTGGAGCGGTTTTGAGACCGACCGCAACTTGACGTAGGAGTGCGGTCCCCCCGCCCACCGAATTGATTGACAGCTGCGTATTAACATGTCTCCGTAGTAACGCGTATAATCATATCAACAAGACAGGACGTGTGCAAAGCAACCGGGAATAAAAGGTCTGTTCAGTTTGCGAAGGTCATCAATCATCATCAGATGTGATCAAGAGTGAGTTTTACAAGTTTAACACGTGTTTAAAACAGTGCATGTTCGTAATGAACTACAACGATTCACTTCAGCTTTACTTCATCAGCACAGCCGTGTGTCAGCAAAACAGACGCTTCAATCTCGGTTTGTTGACGTTAAATCAGGTTCATTTTGCACATTAACATAACAGATATCTATACAGCAGTGGATGTTAACCTGTATCCTTTCACATTTGCTTGCAAAAGAGTCTGTCTGTCTGACGCAGACGAGGGTGGAGATTGAGGCACGCTGACGGGCATGTGGGAACGGTGGGCAGGGAGGACTATCCTTAAAGGCCCAGTACCAAAAACAGCAAAAAGCTGTTTAAAAGCAATAATACACAGACTTTAAACAGCTATAATTAATATTATCTGATGGGTATTTTGAGCTGAAACTTTACAGACAAATTCTGTTGACACAAAAGACTTATTTTAAATATAAAAAAGGGGGTCAAATATTTGCCCTTTAATACATATTAAACCTCTTTAACATTATTAAATGTACATGTTGATTCACTGATATTTGTTGGCTTACACTGAGTCACAGTTCTAAAGTTCAGTTTCCAATGGTTTCTTTTATTTTCAAGGTCTGAGGTGAACTATCTGCTGCTGCTTTCAATATATTTAAATAAATGGCTAGTAAAATGGCATTCGAACTCATATTATTAGCATTTAACACAGAATAAAGCACATGAGGTGTACCTGAGGTGATCATTGTCAGTTTTCTGTTGTTCAGCTGCAAGAAATAGACGCTGTTTTTAATCTATCAATTCGAGATGATGGTTAAAACAAAAAGTCCTTTTAATATTGAAAATATTCCTTCTATCGTGTGCTATTGCTTTTATTTAGGACACTCGCTCCTGCTGGTCCTCAATCTGGCAACATGTGCTTGTTTTGATCCAGGAATGCAATACCTAGTTCAACCACTTACATACTGCACCTTTAAAGGGGAAATGAAGCACTCAGTCAAGTTTATATTATTTTGTACA
>CAIGQQ010014970.1:0-12587 GCA_903798035.1 Danio albolineatus
AACAGCAACACTCTCGCACAATACCCAGCTTATTCAGTCATTGCCAGTGCAGTGAGCTTCTTTTTTTCTTGTCAACAAAATTTTCTTGTATTTTTGGAATTTAAAAGTGTGTCTGTTGGGATCGACCCCTAAGAAAGCTTAATCTCTTCTCACCATCAGCACTGCAAAGAAGGTCAGATGTGAACACGAACACTTTATGCTGCTATTGTCGATTTGTTTAGTCTCACAGCCAGACGTTGTCCACTTAAGATTTCCTTAAAAGAAAAGAGAGAGAGCCACAGACATTGCTGAATACATTTAATTAGCTTTTCACAAGACGGTGATGATGTGTCTCAACAGTCATCTGCATTTTAAATCCCGGAAAGTTATATATATTTAGATATTATATAATGTATATAAATATTTATGGATATAAATGTACTTTTATTTAGTTATACTTTGTATCAGGGGTGTTGCTAGACGTAAAGCTCTACTGGGGTACGGGCACTGATTTGTATTATTTCAGCTTTCCATCAAATTAAAAAAGCCAAGATTAAAGGCAAGATGCAGCATCTATGGGGGGCTGGACAGTAAATTTGACGTTGTTCCCTCTTGTTGCTGCCTTTATCAGTCTCTAGGGGTGTGCACCTACACTGGTCTCACAGTTCGGTTACGATTATCATGCCATCGATTCGGTACAATTCGATATCTTGGTGCATCACGATGCATTGACGATGCTTTCCATACATAGTTAGATTTTTTCTTCACAACACAAGAAAAAAATGATTAAAATCTATAAATATATTAATGTTTATATATTATTTGTAATACAATTTTGTCTTTTAATGCAAGCAGTGAGATATATGAACTGTACCTTTAATTTTACCTACTCGTTTTGAATGTTTTAGACAAAACTCCCATACATGAACAGAAGACAACATGAGCGTTTATAGCAAAATAAACTAATGTACATATTATCCTGCTTGCTTTTTGAACGCTGTCAAGCGAGGTCTTACACTCCTCTCATAGGTCATTGTCTTCACCCGCTCAACAAATGAAAGCGATGTTCACCGATGAGTGACATGGGTAAGAACAGCCGCGGTTGCAGTCTATATGCGCATAATACGCAGTTATCACATGTAATCCCTAATCGACGCGGTGTAGAAAATTCACACCACAGACACGCCTGTTTCTGGATCCACAAGTATCGCTGTAACAACTGAGAGGAGAGGAAAGGTTACCTCACGAACACGCCAGCGGGTCAAATGTCCAAAGTGAGAGAGAGCGAGAGAGGCAGAGACGGCGTTTTACAGCATTTCTCCCTAGTATTTAAATAGCGGCTCATGCTGTACCTTCTTCAGTGTCAGTGAAAGACTGTCCAGCTTTATTAGTTATTAATTATCCTACTGATAATTATATAATTATTAATTATCAGTAGTAGGAGGGTTTTATTAACTTGTCTTGTCCTTTGCCATAGCACTCCACCGTGACATAGCGCATAGAAGATGAATGACTTACGTAATAGTGACAGTACGTAATAACCAGGTATGATCTACTGAACCGATATCAAATTGTCTGCATCTGCATCGCGGTGCACCGAAGAAACAATTCATTTTGACACCCCTATCAGTCTCACACTATTATTTTCCTCTTCTTGAAAGATGTGAAACCACTATTGCTGAGTTTATTTTGGATATTTGAGGAAATTAGAGTGTAAAAAATGTGTTGTACTCCCCGTTCACTGCGCTTTAAGTTTACCAATAAATGATGACTTCTGCTGCTGTGAAACCCAGAAAAGAGTCAATGGAAACTTATCAATAGAGCCATAAATACATTTACCTTTTCCATTCCAAGAAGCGCAGGACGGACCACCAACCTGTAAGCACATGTTTGAGTGTCATTTGGCTTCAGTGTCTGATTATTCTATATAATATATACTGTATTATATTATATGAACTTCAACACTGAAAACTGGACTGACACTGTTTCAATTCACTATAATCTTCTATGTGAAGCTGCTTTGACACAATCTACATTGTAAAAGCGCTAGAGAAATAAAGAGGAATTGAATTGAATTGAATGTACAGTGCTCAGCATAATAGAGTACATCCCATTTTGAGAGTGAATATTTTCCTCCGTTTCTCAGTAAATATAGGTGATGTATTTTATTAATTAACAGATTTATTAAACAGATAAATTTAATAAAATAATATTTTAGTCACCAAACACATTTAGAAATTGAAAGATAATACAATAAAATTCAAGCTAAATATTGCAAAAAATAAATAACAACCTACAAAGTTTCTACTGTTTCAATTTGTTTGCTTCTCTTGATTTTTTCCCTCTTTTAATATTTGTGTTTACAATTTTTCTATATCATATAAATTTGGCTGCACTAGTTTTTGGAGCGTTATCGTAAGTTATTTTGTTAGATTAGCTCCAGATTTGGCTTCAGTACTGGCTAATCTAATGTATATGCATAAATATAATATAGTATAGCTTCCTATTAAAAATATGAATTTAACACTAGAACCACCAGGGGTCGCTCTATATCTAAAACCGCCATGAGAGTAAATTTCACCCACGCACATGAATAGTGTTTTAATATGGCTAAGGAGCATTTTATTTAACTGTATTATGCCACTGTCTGTCTGTCTATCTATCTATATCTATCTATATATTTTTGTTTTGTTTTTAAAACATCCAATAGGCTGTAAAATAAACAAGCCTGCACTGACAACTAGAATTAAAAGGAAGTAAATATATATTGGGTGAGCTAATATTATACTTGATGTCATGAATCAATATTTTAATATAACTGTGCTATCAAAATGACTACAATAGCCTATAGACACTGAGCAATAATGATTTACCTCAGTACACGTATGCCATAACAAATTCGAGCGCACAGCCTTAACTAATTATTTATTAATTTGCTTAGTTCTATCATTTATAATTTGAATAAGAAAACAACACCAAGAAACTTCAGGTAGTCAAATAATGGTTTTATTTGTTAAATCGTAGATCAGATTTTATTATTATTATTCTTTTCTGGAAACGGCAGACTGAAAGCCACACAGTAGCGACCAACGACAAAAATGGCAAAACAGTTAACTTAAAATCGAATAAATAAATAAATAATAATTATTATTATTTTATACAAAGGTTGAACATTAATGGTTAGGCCATATCATCTATATATGAATGTGTGTTGTGTGACTACTTGCAGTCGCCTACTTCTACACTTTGCTCAACCCCAATTTGGGCAAACATCTTTTTGACTGCGCATTTCCCACAGACATCATCCCGACACTTCAGACACTCGACAAACGTTTTCTTCTGTTTGCGTTGTGCCTTCACCATGCACGTCATTCTCTGCAGCTGATCTGCACTGTCCAGTGGCACCATCCACACATAGTGCCACTTTGGATGCCATCCATTCAGCACGACCATCTCCATCAAGAATGAAAAAACAAAATGCAGGTGCAACGCAAAGTGGACAGATGTTCACCCTAGGCTTGCCACGATAGATGGTGTTGGCGGTGTTACCAGTTTTAAGATGCAACACCGGTGACATATATATATATATATATATGTTTTTAAGAATTTGATTTTGCAGAAAGAATGAGGCTGCCAAAATGGGCAATGTAGTTAAAAAATCCACCGCAAAAGTCAGATGAACAGGTGCAGCCATCAATTAGTGATGCATTTAAGCGATGCACAAAATATAAGAGGGACAGTGTGAGGTGGAAAAAATGCACTGATGCAGTGACCTCGTAACCACACTCAACAGCCAGTATGAATTGCCTGGATATACGTATTTCTCTAAAACAGTTATGTTAAAAAAAGTTCTGTGTTTAATAACAGTGATTTTGTTGGTAGTGTCGTTGTCGTCCATTCAAACAATTGACGGCGAATTGCCAATTGCTGCTAGACTGAAAGTGAAAGCATAATACGCATGCGTTTATAAGCTATTTAAAAGCAGAAAAAAAGAGGAAACCCCCACCCCCACGGTGATTACCGGTATTACCGGTGTTGTCACATGTCAATTAACCGGTGGGGAAATTTCCTCATCGTCACAACCCTAGTTCACCCTACACATCGTATCCACTGTATCATTTTTTTCTTCCTTTACTAATTAGTGTAAATAGCCACCTTCTCTCCGCAACAATAATAACTGTGGGAAATGACTGACGGAAAAAAAAAATGTCCAAAGTTTATTGATGCTCACCCTCTGTAACTGTAGTCCTATCCTGAAGAATAGACTCAGGCCCCGTTTACACTAGTGCGTTTTGGTTTTAAAATGCATACGTTTTGCTACGGTTATGCCATCCGTCCTCACTACGCCGGAGTTTTCGAGCCCTGAAATCTGAGTGTTTTGGAAACGCTGGAGAGGCCGTGTTCATTCTAAAACGCTGCTGCTCCGTCTCAGTGTGGATGGAGGAAACGGAGACGTCTGAAAACGGAGGCGTGGCTGCTGAGATTTGCTACGTGATTGGGGCTTTTAGGTCATTGCGTATCCTTCCCTTATTCGTCAAGCCCCTATCACATGACTATAACGCCACCGGACATGACTCCCAGTCGACATTTTCGATAGCCATGGATGTTTTATATTCATTTGTTACTTTAAGTAACAGCTCGACCTCGTCGACTGTCCACTAAAAGACCCAACGCAGGCTCATTGTGAGAACGTAGTCCCGAGTACGTTTCTGGAGACCGCGCATTACGTGGTCAGGGGTACGTGCGGCCGCGTTTCGTTTTTTTTAAACGAACGCTACGGGGCGGTGTGACGCCTTTTCTTCTCGCGCTCGCCGGCCGACCGCCTCGTGTGGACGACTTTACCGCTGCAACCAGTTTGTCCCGTTAGCTCGCCGTGTTCGTCGGAGGACTCGAGCCACGGAGAGGAGCTGACCACCACCACGACGACGACGCCGGGGTTCGAGTCCGGCGAGGAGCGGTTCCAGAAAGCAGGTAAGACGAACACAGAATCCGCGTAACGAAGTAAACCAGTAAACAGCAGGGTGAGAACGCGGTGAAGTCTGAAAATGTGGTAAAAATGAGACGAGGGGGTTTTGTTTCGTTTTGTTCTGGATTGCTTTTTTTTTTGAAAGCCGTTGGTTGGGTTTAGGGAAGCGGGTGGGTGGGTGGGTGGGTGGCTCGATCGATAAGATTTTGGTTGTGTTCAGGGAAGGGGGAGGGTGGGTCAGTCCGATCGGATGCTCAGTCAGTCGTTCAGTCGGCCAAAAACGCTCGGCCGACAGCGGCCTCTGCCGGGTTTACGCGAGAACGGCAGGCGCGAACGGCGCTCGCGAGAAACGCCTGAGATCTCAAAAAGCGTCCGCAGCGGCCTCTCGTGGACTCGCCAAAGCAAAAAGTGCAGAAAGACGTACCCGGCGGCACGTATTCCGCGGACTCCAGAAACGTACTCGGGACTACGTTCTCAGAATGAGCCTGGGTTGAAAAGACCTCTCTTGCTTTCTTTACCATCGCGTTCATCGTTCAACCTGCGTTTGTTGACTAACAATAACCAAACGCCGAGCGAGACACGTGCTTCCTGTTAATACTTGAACACTCATGCCCAGAGTGTGCGAATGGTCACATGATACACGTTTGTGTTGGAGTAGTGTGGAGGGACATCTGTTCAGAAACGCTGGGTGAAACGCTAATGTGGACGCGGATCATTTTCATGCTAAAACGCCGTTTTAAAACTAAAACGCACTAGTGTAAACGGGGCCTGAGTCAGTCAGAATTTTCTCGGAGTCTGTGGATCGCTGTTAGACGAGTCATCAGCTGAGCTGACCCAGGACGCATCACGATCTCCCCACAATCAGACATCATGTCATTTAACGCTTGTAATACATTTTCAGCACCTATGAATCGCCCTCTTTTATTCATTGTGATTGGGATTGAGACGGCTTATCCAGTGAGTGAATGATGTTGCCAAGTTACGTGCAATGTTAAAACACAGGTGGCACAAAAATGACAGCATGAAAATACAGGCATCATATAGTGGGTAAATTAGACCTGCGCTGGCGCTTATCGGTATAAATGCCCCGTTTGTTGATCTGGTTTATCTAAACAGTTTTTAATGCTAGGGGATTGTAAATCATATCATTTTAGAAAAACCTGGTATGTACATTTGAAATATACCTACGGGTAAAATTTACCCCATGGCCCTTCCAGTGTTAAAAGATAGATTGGTGAGGAGTGTACTTATATATGCTAAGCACTGTATATCTTAAAACAAAGAGAGTTCTGCAACAAAACGTTAATTACCTGACCCGTACGAGTAAAGGTTATTTCAATGTTGTTGGAGAGGTTGGAGATATTGGCTCCCATTGTTATTCCATAAACCTCATTGTTCAAAATCGTGACGTTTTTAGTCTGATTCTAAATGAGAAACCAGACAAGAAAAGAGTCATCATTTATGGAGGAATTAAGAAACATTTGTCTAAAGGATCCTTCCATAGTACAAGAGATGAAGTTTATAAGAGAAACACAGAGCGTGTTACTTTATTCCCCATGTTAGTGAACCGCAGAACTCCAACAAATGCACTTCCATTGTTTTCCAGTCGAGATTTATTAAAGGCTTCACTGGGAAACATTGCAGTCCACAAACACTTTGTAGTCCTGTCATTTGGATTCATGATAACCTGAAAAGGAGAGCCATGATACATGAGGAATTGTACAACATGTGCAACATACCTCAAACTTAACAGTAGCTTTACCATGGTATTGTTTGATCCATAGCATATGGTTATGTCTTCAGTCTCTGTGTTTGTGTCTTGTATTTGCAGAAGACCAGTAACATTTCCCATGACAATCAGCGCATTGGTTCCATTATTGTTTTCCATATTATCCATCAAATCAGACTCCAGAAAGACCAATGAGTCTCTGTGGAATGGATTGAATCGTGGTTATCTCTATTTCAGTTTATGGCCTGAAATCTACTTGTAATCACACACTTACGCTGCTTTTGAAGCAATAACTTCTCCATTCTCATCTTCTAGATCATTTCTGTGTATATTGAATGTCGTCTCATATGGAGTATCACTGTCAGATGGTATTTCCTCATAATAAACACTGCTCTTATTGCATTTGACACAGTTCCAGTTTTGGTTGTTGCAGTTTTTTTTTCTCCACTTTTTGATCCAGCTTTGGTTGCTACAGTTTTGTTTGCCCAAATACACAATGAATGTACCAGTTGCTTCTATACAGAAAAATAAAGGATAGATTTCACTTAATTGTGCAATAATGTAATTAATATTAAACTATTAAAAATGATGTCAGTTGTTTCTAATGTATAAATATAGTGAAAAGTCAGTTTGATAAAAAAAAAATAGTAGTTCGTTATAATTATTTAGATGCACATTTACATTTTAAGTGAACCTGAAACACCTGCTGAAAAAAGAAATGTAAAAAGACACATACTTACGGTTGCAGAGATCAGCGCTATAGGGCGCATTTTTGCATTTCTTTCCAACATCATCAAGAGAGATTTCCAAATCTCAATAAACAATGAAAACACAATTCACATAACCATCAAGTCAAACATTGTATAATTTGAAAGAAAGACACTGAATTAAGAATATAATGGATGGGAATAAAAGACCAATGTGAATGAAACATGACAGAGATATAATGTTAGAAAATTCACACTGTCTAACCACAGTTCTTCAGAATATTATTGTGATTTTTTTTGCATGGGGGCATCATTGATTCATTCATTCATTTTCTTGTCGGTTTAGTCCCTTTATTAATCAGGGGTCGCCACAGCAGAATGAACCGCCAACTTATCCAGCATATGTTTTACGCAGCGGATGCCCTTCCAGCTGCAACCCATCTCTGGGAAACATCCATACACACTCATTCACACTCATACACTAAGTTCAATTTAGCTTACCCAATTCCCCTATACCACATGTGTTTGGACTGTGGTGGAAACCGGAGCACCCGGAGGAAACCCACACCAACACGGGGAGAACATGCAGACTCCACACAGAAATGCCAACTGGCCCAGCCGAGGCTCGAACCAGCGACCTTCTTGCTGTGGGGCAATTAAGCTATCCACTGCGCCGCCTTGACACTCTGGGGGAATCACTCAACCTGTTTTTTTCTTCTTCTTTTTTCTTTGCAGAGAAATACTGCTAAGCCTTAGTAAAATATTACAGAGAGATTTTTCTTTGATAGTCGTTTTCCCTGATAATATTTCATGAATCATACCATGCACATTTCTTACTTTAAAAGGTACTAAACAAACAAAACAAAAGCTCTGAATGAGGTTATATTTACCTGCAGTCTATTTACATTTACATTCATTAATTTAGCAGATGCTTTAATTCAAAGGAACTTACTGTACACATGTAGATAATAGAAGCACTTCAATTCACCAGCGAGCATTAGGCTTATTACAATATAATTTTTTTCTTGTTTTGATGAATTGTTGAAACTTTTAATGTGGTATACAGAATTATCATGATATGATAATCTATGATAATCAATAACGACTAAAATATAACTACTGCTTTATTCATATACATTTTTAGAGTAAACAAATATTTCAACTAAACATTTAATTGCAAAGGAAAGGTAAAGTCCAATAGTAGACACTTTATAATAAAGTCTCGTTAGTAAACGCTATTTAATGTATTTAATAGTAGGAAAAAGACAGATAGTTACTGTATTAGTTAAAAAAAAACATATTTTTATTTGTTATTAAAACCATTTAATAAAATGATTATGACTTGTAGTCACAACTATGATTTTTACATGTTATTAGACAGTAACTTAACCTGTTACCCAGCACTCACTTTTGGGGATTTATACCTACCTAACTTTAAATAGTAACAGTTCCTGTCTCCAGTAAGCTACAAACACAAACTAGGTATCATTGTAAAGAAAACACTTTGGTCTTTACTGTGTTAAAAGGGGAAGTGTCATGCTCAAAGATATAAAAAGTTATACATTATGAAATCATGTGTAAAAAAAATGTATTGTGTTCAATATTTGTTTTTCCATACACAAACACAGGAAAACATTAATGCAATGTCCTAGAAAAAAATATGTCAAGAAAGCCAAGTGTTTCGTGAGTTTATATTTCAAATTTGATGAAGATAGCATGCAAATTGAGATTTCTGTAAAAAGTTTTCCGAGACTATATCAGTGTCCTCCTTTCCCTCACCGTCAGAGGCATTTTCTCAAATCGTAGCATAACCTAATATTAATAAAAGCTGTTTTACTTTTCATGGTGATTATCTAATGTAAATAAATTCTCTAATGTTAACTATTAACTAATGTTAAATTTTCTAATGTCAGCTATTAACTTTTAAGTGAAGTTTGTTTACAAGCTAATTTCGAGAGGATCACGTGCTTATGATTTACCACGGCTGGCTGCACATTATCTAATCACGATCTCCCAATCATATGATTCCCCTTCTACTATAAATAACCACAGTTCCAGTCCACAGTTATCTTCGTATGGAAGAAAACCCTCCTTTCCTCCCCCTTCTCCTCCTTTTCTTAGAGCGGGCGGCACGGCGGCCCAGTGGTTCGCACTGTCGCCCCACAGCAAGAACACCGCCAGTCCTGGTCCTCGCCAGGCTGGTGGATGTTTCTGTGCGGAGTTTGTATATTCTCCCTGTGTCCGCGTGGGTTTCCTCCGGGGCCTCCGGTTTCCTCCCACCATCCAAAGATATACACAATTCATTACAGATTAAACAATTCAGGCTCTGGTCTAACTCCCTTCCTCCTCTGACGGTTCCCTTAGCTGCTGCAGAGGGGGAGTTTGAGAGCTACCTAAGCTCAAGCTCCCCTCTCGCTCTACGAACGGGAGGGAGCCCTGGGCTCGAGGATCCCTTGAGCTCAGGGCTCTCTCCCGGGACAGCATGCCAAACTAGCTTATATTAAATCATCAGCTAAGTGTGAACTCTTGAAATATTATGAAAATGTTTAAATTCACAGCCTAAAGTTAGATTCTCACAACAAATTAGATAACTGTCTCACAAAGTCTGTTGTGGTCACAGATCTGAATTAAATATTCATGAAAAAAAGCCCATTCCCATAGTGGCCTTTTATTTATGTCCTGCTTAATAACTAAATATCCTGATGATACAAATATATAATTTCTACTGAAATAAGGAAATGGACAATGTGCAATGGGCCGCAGAAGGAAAAACAAAGCATTAACCCTGTGCCTAGTGTAGGATGACACAAACCTGTCTGACAAGTCCCACTTTGTGATACTGTAGGTAATAGAGTTATTGGATTTCCAGTATTTGTAAGATTGGGACTGTATGGACTACATTGTCCTGAAATTAAAGAGAACAATTAACATCAGTTAAAAAAACAAACAAACAAACAAACAAAAAAAAAATCCTAACCCAAGGATTGTTTATAAACATAATATATACAGGTTTACCTCCAGAAAGGATGTTTAGATTGACAGTGATTAGTTTCAATTTATCTTCAGAATAATCATGGCGAAATATCATTTGTATCGCTGGAAGAAAAATAAGTTGAGTTTTCCACAAGTGCTTTCAAAAAGTAATGTTTTAAAATGAAAAATAAACCACGTCTACCTGGAGAATTATTGCTGTTGCAGAGACACACATCTTTCAATTTCATTTTATCAAAGGTTATTGTGATTTCATAAGCTGTGCAAACATTTAAGGATAAAATTATGTATCAGTGACATGATATGAGCTCTTTATAAGATTTCATTAAAACAAGTCTACATTGCTGTTTTTTTTATGTGCCCCAAACAATTTTTTCATGCGTTTATTTTTAAGTTGATAAACATTAGTTTCTGTATGAATCGTACTTATCAGTCCAGTGAGGCAGCAGAGGATCATCATCAGCCGCAGCACATTCATCTTCAGTCCAGACATAATTCCCACAAACCTGAGAGAGACACACGTGTTTAATGTTGTTTTCTACAGGCGCTGAACACAAATCCTACATCAGTTTCTCATTACATTCTTCAGATGAAAATCCACCGACGAGAGAAGAGAGACTTTCATCCGTTCACCTCTGAAGCTTCGGGATTATGGTTATAATGACAGAAAGTTCACTGGTATACATGCAAATCAGGTTTATTTGGGTTCTAACTGTGAATGTCAGTGTTCATTTACATTTAGCTTCAGCTCATTATGTCTCGTTTGACTATATAGCAAACACAAAGACAGACAAAATTATTATTATATTTAAAATTTGAATTCTTGGTCAAATATTTCTCAAGTCGTATTTGCACATGTACACATGCACATTTTCTTCTGGAAAAAGTCTTGTTTCCTTTAGTTTGTCTGTTTCCCATTTTTACATTATTAAAAATAATTTTTATGGTCAGTATTATTAGCCCTCTTCAATTTTTTTCTTCAATTGTCTACCGAACAAACCACTGTTATACAATGACTTGCCTATCAATTGTACTTTCATAAATCTGAATACTAGCATCTTGAAAAATCAAATCACTTTTATTGTCACATCACGTGCAGCACACAAGGTGCATGCGCTAGACAGTGCAAAATACAATGACATACTCTAAAGACAATATACATTTAAATAGTTTGTACTTAAATAGACAATAAATATGTAAAATACATGCATCACACACATATACTGTAGGTGCAAAAAGAAATGTAGTAAGCAAGATAAAAGATTTACCATACTTTATATACAACCTATGTACACATAATTTGACTGAATGATGATTGATGGATGTATTTTTTGTAAGTAAATGTTCATTTATAGTGCAAAAAAAAAAAAAAAGGTTTAGTAATGCCCCCAGGGCGTCACGGTGGCGGAGTGGGCAGCACAATCACCCCACAGCAAGATTGCTGGTTCGAGCCTCGGCTGGGTCAGTTGGTGTTTCTGTGTGGAGTCTGCATGTTCTCCGCGTGTTGGTGTGGGTTTCATCCGGGTGCTCCGGTTTCCCCCACAGTCCAAACACAGACAATACAGGTGAATTGCGTAGGCTAAATTGCCTGTAGTGAATGAGTGTGTATGGATGTTTCCCAGTGATGGGTTGCAGCCGGAAGGGCATCCGCTGCGTAAAACATATGCTGGATAAGTTGGTGGATCATTCCGCTGTGGCGACCCCAGATTATTAAAGGGACTAAGCCGAAAAGAAAATGAATGAATATAGTGCAATGCATGGTATATTGTGGTGGTATAAATGCAGTGAGTGGTATGAAAAGAGTAAACTTGCTGTGTTAGGTGTTTCATTTCTAATTGTTCTTCATGAGCTTGATAGTCGGGGGGGGAAAACTGGTAATAACTAATAAAGTATTATTTGTTGTCATCAAAGACAAAACAAATTAGGTGGCCAGGTGGCTATTTAATGCTTTATATGTAAAAAGTTATATTTTAAACTCAATACGAAACTTAACAGCAGCCTTAACAGTGTAACGAGGATAAAATTGGGGTGATATGATCATATCTTCTAGACCTGGTAAGAACTCTGGCGGCTGCATTTTGTACTAGCTGAAGTTTGTTAATAGAGGAGGCTGGGCAACCAGCGAGCAGAGCATTACAGTAATCCAACCTAGAAGTCATAAAAGCATGTGTAGAGCCCTGTTGATAGTATGCAGTTTTGTTTTTTTCCATTTAAT
>CAIGQQ010014973.1:0-10243 GCA_903798035.1 Danio albolineatus
ATTTCTGCCCATACAGATACATGTACTGTGGCAAATATTCTTTATTTGAATCTTTCTTATTTTAATAAAAGCATGCAAACATCAGTGGTGTATTATTCTGGCAATAACTTGTATTATTGTCAGGGATGGGCAAAAAACTTTAAAGTGTATTTTTAAATAAAATATCAAATGCCTCAATTTTACGTGTATCAAAATAAACTACAAAATACAGCAGCCACAACATGTATGAAAATAAAATACTGTATTTTGAAAATACTGCAAAATACTTTTACATGAGGTATAATATTTCTTCCCTAACCTTCTTTCAATAGGCATATTCGATAAATATTAGTAAAGTAAACAATGATTAACAGCAACTGTGTTTCTCTGAGCAAGTTTAAGTCAGATTCTCTGCCACCTCATTCACCTCTACTCCTGTACAAATATTTGTTTCTCTTTCATTTTAGTATTTTGTACAAATTTCATACAGAAAGTCCTGTCTTGAAGATGCTTTCTTTAAATCACTGTAAAAACCATCTAATGCAGATAATGAGTTGGAGCATCACTGTAAAAAATCTTATGTGCTATTTACTTAAAAAAATAGTGGTAACACTATTGCACGCATTATTTTTAAGTAATTTTCAATACTTGATTTTTTTTAGCAAAAACCACTTGAATGAATCATGTGAAAATTGCTAAATGTTTTGAGTGATAGATGGTAAATTTAATATTATTGGTGGAATGTGCTTTTATAATTTAAGCAGATCCACCACCATTTACTCATATTTATTAATGAAAATGACCTATTCAAAAAATGTAAAATATATAATTTATAATTAAATACATACACAATGCATTTTGTCAAATATCATTTTATTACATGTTCCACTGATAACAAAATGGTACAATTAGTTAAACAAATTTATTTAAAAATTACATCAATGTTGAGCTCTGAAAAAAGATTCTTTATCCATGTGATGGAAAAAAGGTTCCGTCAACTTTCTTTTGTGGGAATAGTCACATTTTAGATTGCATAACATATAAAACCAGTACAAAAGCTGTATATCAAAATATTAGCAACACAGTCAATCAATCATTCAATGCAGGTTAATTTCCCCAGAAGGGTGTAGCAGTGAATTTGTGTCAGAAACTTTATATAAAGTTTGTTTGTGGGCGATTTTAATTTGGGGAATACTTGTGTAAATCCAGTTCAGTAATTCTAGATTTTCCAAGCCAGCCGACTCGCTCATCCTCCATGACAATGCAGAAGTCCTCATGGTTGGTCATCCTTCTGGCAGACAGCAATTCTCTGTGCAATCCCACACTGTAAAATAAACATTCCGTTCATTATTATGAAATTATGCAATTTATTCATTCATTCATTTTCTTTTCGGCTTAGTCCCTTTATTAATCCGGGGTCGCCACAGCGGAATGAACCGCCAACTTATCCGGCATTTGTTTTACGCAGCGGATGCCCTTCCAGCCACAACCCATCTCTGGGAAACACATCCATACATTGTCATTCACACGCATACACTACGGACAATTTAGCTTAACCAATTCACCTGTACCGCATGTCTTTGGACTGTGGGGAAAACCGGAGCACCCGGAGGAAACCCACACAACCACGGGGAGAACATGCAAACTCCACACAGAAATGCCAACTGGCCCAGCCGGGGATCGAACCAGCGACCTTCTTGCTGTGAGGCGAACGTGCTAACCACTCGGCCACCATGGCGCCCAATTATGCAATTGTAAATTTCAAATGTTTAAGGTTTACTAAAACACATTAAGGAAATACATTAAGGAAATTAATCATTTCTTTGTATCTCTGTAAACAATAATTCTCCAAAATGCTTGAGTAGACATTGCTGACTGACTCTATAACACAAGTACACAAATATTTTGACTTATAATGGACAGGGGGTTTTCAAAAGGTAAACTAGTGTCTAAAGAATTAAGTTTATAAAAAAAAAACATGTTTACACTGTACAAGGAATATTGCATTCAACAATGTAGTGTTTGAGCTATATTTTAGTTTTTTTATAAAAATGCAGCAATGTAAAATGCAGTTTTCTGAAAACCATAAATATCTGAAATGGTTTAAGACACTTACATTGCACTCCTCGATGAGCTCTTCCTCTTTCTCATACAAATAGACCAGCAACAGAGGACGACATCTCTCGTATTATTCCTGATTTAATGTGAGGTCAAATGCAACAAAAGTGTAGAAATAAGTAATATTGCCTAATAATAAAGAAGAAGAACAACAACAACAATAATAAACTAACAACATTATAAAAAATACCTGCTGTTTGGCACCCATTCTGGGAAAATACTGTTTTCTTCATTAATCTGAAAAATTAAGCAAACAAATATTAGTATTTATATGCAGTATTATATATAAACACAGTTAATTACATTAGATCATCAATGCTGTAAAAGGAACCTTATGAAATAGAAAAACACTAGATGTGCATAAACCCCATTGAAAAGCTAAAGCTAACTTAGCTTAGCCTAGGGTTACCACTTAACAAGATCACTGTTGTTCGTCCACCCCGCTTAAATGTTGCCTGATCACTGCTGTTAAATATGACAATGCAAGTAATTTGTTCGATTTTAATATATAATTCAGAATGAACATTGAAGCAAATCAATTTCAAACAGGAAACGGGTGGTTAAAAATACTTGTGTATCCCTGAATACATCGTATGGCAAAAACTAAGCTCCAGAACAAGCTTGAACAGCATGTGTCTTTCCATATTTAGCATATTTAGGACAATAAAAATTATAAACTGTAAATGCTTACCTCTTAACATGCTCACTGTCGATCTGCTCCTTCAAAATGTCGTCTGATCAATGCCGTTGTTGAGATTCAAATGCAAACATCTCATTCAGATTCGCATAATTGAGTGAATTTTCTTAAAATAAAGGTGAAGCCATCTTTCCTCAATTTTATTAGCTTAATTGGTTTCTCAAATTAAACCTAATAATTGCACTGGTTTGCTTAAAAACATAAGTGAAATTCATATCTTGATTTTATTAGCAAAATTTTCTCAATATTTTATAATAAATCCAGAATATATATATTTTTTAAGAAAATATGCACATTATTTTTGATGACCACATCAATTTTTTTAATGAAAATTACAAGCCTCAAGATTCATTTTTTACAGTGTAGACGGTATGATAAACCCTGGATAAAAGTATCACGGTTTGATGATATTGTGATTTCTACCCCAAAATATATTCTTTTTTAATCTCCGTGTAAAAAAACAACAACTTTTTTTCCCTTTGAACACAATATATTCACAAATTAAATGTTTATTTTAAGAAACATGTTAATTCAAGGGAAACATTGACTACTGCTGTCTTCATTAGTTTTAAAAACACAAATTTCTTTACAATTGAAAACTGCATCTATGGTTATCTTTTCTGCTGGGCATACTGTTGTTACAAAATTACAACTACCGTAAGAACGGTATAACAGAAAACTTTGCAAGGTTTAAAACCTTGACTTTTCCAAGCTGTGTTTTACCTTTAAGACTGTTATCGTCCCATGACTATAACCAATAAGACTTGATAGTAAACAATAATTTTTATTGTTTTATCTTTGGTTTTATATTATTAGGTCTAAATATTTTAGCATATTTATTTTAGAACAAACATGTAAAGTGTTGAGTAATAATGCTATCTTACAGATTTAAAGTAAAACACTGAATTTAGTGTAATCTTGTCTTGGGACTCTACTCTTTAGAAACCCAGCAAAGGGTGACAATAGATCCAAATGTAATTAACCTAAAAAGAACAGAACATTGCTTTTGTTGGCTTTAGGTTAGAAAGATAGATGTTAAAGTCCTCTCATCTGCCAGAAGTTGATGTTACCTGTGTGATGGTAGAATCCCTGGCATAAAAGCTATTGAAAGCTCAACAATAGCGCTGTTGCAGAGAGTACAGTGAGTGTGTAATTCAGACCCATCAGCACTTCTCAGACTGCAGCTGACATCACCGCTTCTTTGTCATCAGGCCATGTGCAGCTACTCTGGTGTTTCCCTCATGCTTCAACACTGAACGTGTTTGAAATGCTCAATGAGAATCTGTAAGGCTAAAAATTCTTTAGATTTTTTGATTAGTTTTGAACGGAAACATGCGATGAGTTTTTGTAGGTGAAGGGTGACTTTTTTTCCATGTAAAATACTTAATATGCAGGGACAACTGTAATAAAGCCATTCATAGCATAAAACTATACTGTGGCACAGTTAAACTAGGGCCATGTGATTTCAAAAATGCACTAATCCAGTCATGTAAATGTAATTTACTCTAGTGCAGAATATCACAGAATTATTAAACATGACTTTGCATGAATAAATCAAAAATACACTTAATCAAAACATGATTTAAGTTAGTGTCTTGTAATATAAAACTACAAAAAAAGCATGTTTTGAATTTGTTAAGTGTAGAAGTCTGTTTGCCCTTCTTCCCTACTTGTGTTTTAGTATAACCTGTCTGAGTGCTTAAACCGGTTGTAAAATCAGTTTAGTGATGCTACTGGGCCAGACACACTTGACTTCATTTTTAAGAGCTCCACTGCTGCAAAATAACATCATTAACAAAGTTGAGTTGATGTGTTTACAGTAGTGTCTCAATTTCTAGAGTCTTTAATAGTTAAGAACTCCATAAATTGTGTTGTATTGGATATGGGAAATATGTTGAATTTATTGCAGACATTTTTATCTTGTCAAATGATTTATTTCTTTTTTTCTCTCTAGGTAAACAAAGATGCCGCCTGCAAGGTTTCAGATTGGAGATACTGTAATGGGCCGCTGGCCCGGCAGTAACCTTTATTATGAGGTCAAGGTGATGAGTTTTGATAACAAGACTCGCCTCTACACCGTCATTTACAAAGATGGTACTGAGCTGGATCTGAAGGAGTCAGACATTACGGTAAGAAGCCTCTCTTGCATGTTTTCCAGCATGACTCAAAGAGCATCCTGTGCTTCAGTTGAAGCTCATCTGACAGTCTGTATGAAATAGCTTGTATGACACGTTCACTTGTCTGATTGGCCAGATATATCTTCAGAAAGAATATTCAACATTTCTGACTGATAAATTTATATTTGAATGCTTAATAATATTTAATAATCTGTTATTAATTACTCACCATCATATTGTTTCAATCATCTGAGAGCTTTGTTTATCTTGAACACAATTGAGTATATATTTGAATGGAATCCGAGGGCTCTTTGACCCTCCATATATAGCAACAGTAGAGAAAATTAATTCCAGAAAATTAATTAAAATCTTTGTCAAAACATTCGATGTGACTTCAGTAGTAGACAATAGTTCAACTGTTATATGAAGCTCCATGATCAGATTTGTGTGCCAAAAACTGTAATAAGGACTTGGTTTGCATATGTCTTCTACATCAGACTAACTTGCACATTTACTACAGGTAATACAACAGTTGTGTGTTACACTGCTGACTCTAATGGCATTGTACTGCCCTTAGAAAACACGCTCTCTAATCTGACATGGAATACACAGGTGAACTAAGTTCATTCATTCATTCATTTTCTTTTCGGCTTAGTCCCTTTATTAATCCGGGGTCGCCACAGCGGAATGAACCGCCAACTTATCCAGCATTTGTTTTACGCAGCGGATGCCCTTCCAGCCACAACCCATCTCTGGGAAAGTGAACTAAGTTGTTTTTATATATTTTTAGCGCACAAAAGTGTTCTTGGAGCTTCTTCTAGTTACTGTTGAACCACTGAAGTCACATGAATGTTTTGAAAACATCACTGGAACATTGCTGTCTATGGAGAGTCAAAGAAGTCTTGGATTCCATTCAAAATATACTAATTCGTGTTTCAAAGATCTAAAAACTCAAATCAGATTGGAATGATGTGAGGGTGAGAAATTAATAAAACTAATCTCTTAAATGTCAATTTAAAGGCACACCCTTCACCCAAAAATATAAATTCTTAAGCTTCTTTTGAACATGAAAGAAGATATTTTGAAGAATGTTGGAAGCCATTGACTTTCATAGTATTTATTTTTTAACTATGAATTACAGTGGGTATTGGTTTTCTGCATTCTTCAACATTTTGTATTTTGTGACTGAGACTGTGTGTGTAACCTACATTATGACAACATAATGACGCTATATTGATTCTCATTGAATATTGTTGTATTTGTTGCAGAGTCTGGTAGTTTTTCAGACTGCTGGACGGTCAAGGTCCAGATCTCGATCACCGGCACGCTCATCAGGACGTTCATCGGGACGTTCACCGGGACGCTCACCAGGACGTCCACGTCGCAGTCGCTCCCGTTCTCCAGCTAGGACGCCGCGCAGAGCTTCATCTCGCACCACAGAAGTGCGCAAGGAAAAACTCAAAGAAGTGCTGGAGGTCCGACTCACTCCTGTGGTAAGGTTCTACTTGCAGTGGGTGTTCACATTATTTGGTCAAATGTTTAGGCTTGTTTTATTTATTTAGCTGTTTTACGATTACAATGATGATAGGGCTGAACAATATATCGTTTGAGCATTTTACACAATATTATCACAATTTGTGTATCCACAGTAGTCCCATCCCAGGAAGAGATTATTTATTAAATATTAAAATATAAAGATATTATTAAACATTATTGTATAAAATTATTTATACATTGATGAACATGTTATTTTATGCTTGATTGTTCAGTTTTTGTGTTTTGAATACTGTTAGACTACCCAGAAAACCATAAAACACTGTTTATTTAACTTTTTTATTCATTCATTTTCTTGTCGGCTTAGTCCCTTTATTAATCCGGGGTCGCCACAGCGGAATGAACCGCCAACTTATCCAGCATTTGTTTTACGCAGCGGATGCCCTTCCAGCCGCAACCCATCTCTGGGAAATGTTTATTTAACTTTTATTTTTGATATTTATATGTGCTTGTAATTTATTATATTTTATGCAGATGCACTGCATAGAAAAAGAATAAATCACCCTGTCAATCTAAATTAATAAAATCTTTCCAAATAGAGCAATTCAAGTCATCTGGTGAAATTATTTTCATATTGCAATATAGCAAAGTCACAGCAAAAAATATTGCAATGTCAGATTTTTCAATATCATGCAACCCTAAATGACGAAATGTTATTGCTGTTTAAAATATTTATTTTTTTATTAATGTTTTTAAATGTAATTTTCCACATGATGGGAGTCTTGCAAAACATTATTCATTTTTTAAAAAACATTTGTGCTACTTTTTGTCATTTTTATGTGACAACCATGATGTTTTTTACAGGAATATTTGATTTAATATAAAATTAAAATAAACAATTTATTTGAAATAGAAAACTTTGAATTGTAACTTTTTAATTTTCCTTGCTTTTATTTGCTTTCATTACTTGATTCTTTCTTCCTGGTCTAACTTACCTGTCTTTTAAACAGTTACTTACACTTACATTTGGGCTTAATTTCTTTCAGAGCAGTTAACTCAAGTTTACTGCTGTTATCTGGTTTGTCTTTCCTTATGAGTTCACCTCGCATCACCTTGACTGTCATCTGTTTCAGGCCATGAAACACGAGAACAACAGCAGCAACAGCAAACCTGAGAAGAAAGAGGAAAATAATACAGCTAAAACAGTTCCTACAGTCACAGAGGTATGAATGTATCACCAATTTACATTTCAATAATATTCCAATCACTAGCAGCAGCATGTAAACCATCTTAATGTATCCTGTTACAAACTGGTCTTGTAAAGACTGGAATGTCATGATGCTTGCATGTTGTGCCTCCCATGTGTGACAGGAGCCTATTTAGTTGTGTACACAAAGCTAAAGCTGACTGTGGGCTCTGTTTAATCATACTGTCACGTTTTTCAGCATTTTTCCCCCCTCATGGGACAATTGAACAGGCTTTACAAAGCATGACCAGACTGCTTAAGCTTTACATTAGTATGGTCACGTTATAGAAAAAAAGTTGCTTTTCTAGACTTAGGCACAAGGTTTCAGTGGTAAACCTTCAGTTGAAGCAATGTATGAACATTTACACATAAATGTTTTTACTCTATTTAAACAGGCATTGGTTGTTTTAAGGAGGGTGTAAACATAAACGTTTCAACTCAAAATTTCTGATTGGTTAAGATTTCAAAATATTTTTAATGCTCCAAACCTGCATGTGTTTTTATTAAAAATATATTTAAATGTTACTAACTTCATTTATTCCTCTAGCAGCATTATTTCAGTGCTGTTTCATATTTCTGTTTGAAATAGAAATCACTTATTACATATAAATTGTCACATTTTAATGCATCATTGCTTAATAAAAATGTCGGTTTCTAGACAAAAATCTGATGCCAAAATCAGTTCTGACAATTTGTTTCTGTTCTATTTCACATACATGTGTAATAATTTATTGTGTATTCTGTATAATGTATGTTACTATTCAGTCTTGACTCATTGTAACGTTGTAACAGGAGAAGACAGAGACTGAATCAGAGAACCAGACTGGTGGACGCTATAATCTACGGCGCAGGAAGGACCAGGGTGATGGCAAGTCTGTAGAGCTGGAAAAGGCGGCAGAGTCTGAGCCGTTATTGCAAAGTAAACCACCCGCCGCCATCAAGACACCCGATCTGGAGTTTGGAGGAAGAGTTGGTTAGTCTTCATCAATTTAATTCAATTCAGACTTTTACTGTATTGTACTCGTTTTTTTATAGATTGTATTGCAGTGGCCTTTTCCCCACATTTACATCTTTAATAGTGGTCTAGAATTGTCTGTTTTGGGTTAAAAAAATGTAGGATGTAGTTATGCACAATATATAGTTTCAGCATTGATATTGCAATATGCACATCCGTAATAACCCCATTGCAGGATCTGCAATGTTTAGTCTCAATTATAGTTGACCTGGTGCCACCAAACACATTTGATTTGTAGTCACTGCAAAGTTTAACCCCAATAGAGTTAAAGTTTATCATTTGCATTTGTTTTTAAGGCTCTGCACTGCAAAAATGCTTTCTTACTTAGAAATTTGGACTAGAAACAAGATAAATCACGAAGCATTTTCTGGACCAGCAAAAAATAGTGTCTTGTTAAGGAAAAACTCAATTTTGGCATTAGTTCTAAAAACAAGTAAAATAATGTGTGCAGAAAACCCTTTTTTCCATTGTAAATATTTAATGTTTGTACCCAAATACTTTTATATTCTCCAGAAAAATATCTGAGATATATAAACCATCTGGGGAAATTGTATTCATATCGCAATAATTATTGCATTAAAATACAATATCACAATTTCAGATTTTTCCAATATCGTGCAGCCCTTATAGGGTGCATATAAATAAAAACATAAAGCTTTAAAGTTTGAAATTCTCTTAATGCAAACAGGTTTACAGCATCATACCCATAAAACATGTTTATAATAGGAATTATTGTCTGATTATTTTTTTATTTTTTTTTTCTGATTATTTATTTGAAATATGTAATGATTATTCTAAAAGATTTGGCTCCCTCTTCTCCTTCAGGTGTGTTTTTCCTGATGTTTCTGCTGCCCTTGGCTGTGTTGGCGTTGCTCATTCTTTGTGGGCAGAAGGATGCCAGTCTCCAGAGCTTTCCTCTTGAGCTTCCCGCACTTAAGTCTTTCTGGGATTGTCAGGTCTTTGGCATCGTCTTGCTCTGGCTTCTCTTCCAAGCAGTCCTCTCCTTGCTCCCCATCGGAAAGGTACCGTCCACAATCACATGACTCCCCGTGATCCGAGTTTAAGCGCATGACCACATAACTCTGTGGCTCTCGTTTTTGTGTTGCCTGTTAGCAGCAGTAAAGCAGGCTAGATTAGATTAATCGCTGGAAGTGGCATGCAGATTGAAAGCCTCGCTGGAAAACATCTGGTTTTGTTTTCTTGACTGTTAAGGGTAATTAAGATAGAATCTAAAAATTCCTGCACTTTTCCATGAGTTCGAGGTTAAGCTAATTATTTCAAGATGAGTTTGTCAGAAATCGTTTAATACTGAGTACTTTTCTGAATTTGTTTATGTTTGGTCTGGGCAATGTTAGTACAGTATTAGATACACAGTGCATATTTGACCTTAAGGAGCTCAAGGCAAGTGTAACTATGGTGGAACTATAGCCTGTGTACAAGTAATAACTGCTCTTTATTAGAACCTTTAAAAAATATAGCTGTTTCAAAGCTGTTTTATCCAGTTTTGCAGTTGCCTGTTTTTAACACATCTCACATAACCTGAAACATCTCTTTGTCAATTCTGTTAAGCATGTTAC
>CAIGQQ010014974.1:0-13708 GCA_903798035.1 Danio albolineatus
TTATTTAACCTACATGCCTTGATCAGGAGTCTTCAGGTGATGGTGGCAGCTTGCAGCTGTGGAGGTTTACTCCCTCTCGTTTTGTCCACCAAATAGCACCCATATAGTTGCTCCAGAGCTAAGCCATAGGCGCTGAGACATACAACCAAATCACCGAAGCAACCCGAGAAAGCACAGCCCTCATCTAAAATTCAACATCCTGGAACACAGGCAACACAGAGGGTGGAGGAGGATCCAGGCTCCCCATCAAGCATGACATCTCTCCCTCTGATGCCATGATGTATATCTGATTGCATACAGACATCCGAAGTCTCCCAGAAGCTCCCCAGGATGCCCATGAATGAAATATAATATCCCCCCTCCGTCTATGTAGACCACAACACCACAAGTCCTACTACCATGGGATCCCACGCAATCTACTTTGGCCAGCTTGGGATGTCTGCATCCCAGAGGATGAACCGCCATCTAGACTCTGGACAAGGAAGGCTATGGAGAAGAGGGAGGTCCATGGGAACTTGCAGGGTTAGCTTTTACTATGATCCTCAAATCTTCTCAAGTGCTCACCGCTTTACAGAAAGCAGCAGTTGTGGCTCACACATTTGCAAGTCACAATCTCAGCTGTACAACAGTTATGCCCTCGCAGTGAGGACATGAACTGCACACAAACACTGACTCAACAGTCAGGCCCTGTTTACACTAGTGCGTTTTAGTTTTAAAACGGCGTTTTAGCATGAAAACGATCCGCGTCCATACTAGCCTTTCACCCAGCGTTTCTGAACATATCTCCATCAACACTACTCCACAGAAATCGTATATCACGTGACCATTCGCGCACTCTGGGCATGCGCATTAAAGTATAAACAGGAAGCATGTGTCTCGCTCGGCATTCTAAATAGGGCTTCCGCCGCTTGAAACGTAAGTGATTAGCGAGTGCTCAAACAATAGCTTGCCTCTTGCAAATATATGCAGCTGTTGTAGTAAAAAAGGCAGAGTTTAACTGCACAATGGCGCCTACAACGCTCCCATTTTTGTATCCATGTTGTTGTTTACATTGAAGGCTGGTCTGCCGTCTTCTGGTGGCGCTATAGTCATGTGATAGGGGCTTGACGAATAAGGGAAGGTTACACAATCACTCAAAAGCCCCAAACAAGTAACGAATCTCTACAGCCACGCCTCAGTTTTCAGATGTCTCTGTTTTACCCCATCCACACTGAGACGGAGCAGCAGCGTTTTAGAATGAAAACGGCCTCTCCAGTGTTTCCAAAACGCTCCGTTTTTGGGGCTCGAAAACTCCGGCGTAGTGTGGACGGATGGCGTAACCGTAGCAAAACTTATGCGTTTTAAAACAAAAACGCATTAGTGTAAACAGGGCCTCAGACAACAGGAAATTCTAACATTATTATTATTATTTGTAAACCTAGTTTATGAAGCATCTTTAATTGGTTTGTTAATGGGATGAAGAAGAGGGAATGAGATTGTAAAATGACACATCCCTAGGCTTTTTCTTTTATTTAAAACATTTTTGAGGGAATATTTTACAAGGCATTTTATTTCCCAACACAAATCACAAGTCTAATATAGCCACCAAGTAATGTTTTTGAAAATTGAGTTATTGACATATTCTTATTAATTGACAACTTATTTACATTATGGGATGTTTTTTATAAGTTGTTTACATTTTAAGACTTTTTATTTAAAAAACAAAATGTTACACACGTACTGTTTGCTATAGAATGTAGAAACTTTGAGGCTCAATATCTCAAAATCATTCAGAACGCAGATAGAACCTTATAATTCCAAGCTGACAACATTATATTTGACAATAAGGATACTCATCGACGGCTGCTATGTGATACTTTTATTGAAATAATTTTCATGAAATCACTCACAATTTCCAACTATGTTGCAAATCCATGAAAGATATGCAGAAATCTTGGTATACACATTAGGATACAAGCGTGAATTACAGAGATAACGGTCACCGAAAGCTGTGACACCAACAGCAGTGTTTCCACAAACCAAAGGACCTCCTCCGTCATTCTGTTAAAAACACAGATCAACACTTCAGTAGTGAAACCAGTTTGTCCATTAACAATGTCTGAATCATTTTTCATACTTACAGTGCAGGATCCACCATGACCATATACACACATCATCTTTGAGTCCTTATAAACAGATCCCCATCTGCGTTCACACTCTGCATCACTCACTATACTTGTGTTTGCTTCCATTAGACGGTCACTCACTGGGCCATTATACCACAGATCCCCCCAACCAGCAACACTACAGATAGTATCTGCTTTAACATCTTTTCCATCCTCTGGTAATGATATCAGTCTAATCTTGTCATTTAATTTGACTTTCTCTTTTAGCTGTAATTCAAAAACACCTTCATTATTAATAAAAACACTAAATGGTTACTGTTGTAAAAATAAATCTCCTACTGTACCTTCAAAAGCATGAGGTCATTCTGAAACAATGTATAGTCTGGATGCTTGATGTAGGATTTCACTTTGAGACGGCTCAAACTCTTACTGTCAGCCAAGTTATGGGCACCAACAACAACTTTCAAAGTGTCGCCTCTGTTAAACAATACAAAATCATTAGAAATGTGCTTGTTTGTTTCTCGACACACTTTGAAGTACACACTAAAGCACATACTGGTTCCAGCAATGTGCAGCAGTCAAGACAAACTGTTCAGAAATAAGGAATCCACCGCAGATATGTTGACATTTCTTCTGAACAGAAACCATGTAAGGCCTGGAGTGAGGTTTTGCCTCCCTGCCATCCACTATACGCACATAAGCTGAAAAAGGGGGGAGAAATTGTGCTAAAAGACTTGACACAAACCAATGAAATATTATTAACAACTGTCATAAATTATGTGTTGTATAGTCAGTCTCACCAGTGAAGGTCAGGTGTGGCACCAAAGAAACCAGCAGGAGCAGAGAGATGATGATGGTCATGATGAAGACTATCAGTGAGCTCTCAATGATAAAAGACTGTATAAATAAACACTAAAGGTGGGTGGAGACTTTAAGGATCACAGAGTTTTTCATTATTGTAGTATGAGGAACATGTTTTATTTTTAAATAATTCTTGAGACGTGTATTTTAAGAGTAGGAGACTCATATGATTGGCTGATTTTGGTCACACCAACTGATGACCAATTTTCAGAAGGAACTTCTCAATGCGCACTGAAATACTAAATAAACAGTGTTTACAGTAGTGTGTAGTTGTCATGGCAAACTGTTAGACACAAGGAAGTCATTGCAGTTGTGTTTGTCTGTCTAAATGGGATGTTAAACGGGATCCAATTTCAATCGCGTTCACTCTTCTAAAGTTCACAGATGCTGAGACTTAAATAATGCATTAATAACATAACTAGTTTGAGCAGTTTTTAGATTATAATATGCAGATTCAGCGGCTAGAACATCATGTTGGCTGTTTCTCAATTCCAAGAATGCAGAGAACAGACTCGTGTTCTTGTGGAGACCAGTCTTGCCAGGTCACATCGGAAGAACGAACTCGGGAGACCGCGAGAACAGAGAGCGCGTTCTGTGAGGAATGAGATGCTGCGTTCTTCCAGATGGTCACGTGACCCTCACGCATCTTTAACCGAAATTATTTAAACATTACAGCATCTATACAGTGATTTATTGTTTTTCCCCGTTTCACACTATATACTCTGCATAAAGACATTATAAATATACGCTGCACATCACAAATAAAACAGATTTTAATACGAATTTCAACAAATAAACACCCTTAATGTGTTTATGCCTTTATTAAGATTTTCACGTTATTGTTTACTTTTACCGTCTCATTTAGGGAAACTCCTGAAGTAAATAAGTACATCTCTGAACTTATTGAATAAAATGCTGCGCTTCCCACCTCCAGTCGCAATGAATTCTGGGACTTTCAGAGTGAGTTCGATGCTCAAGTCTGCATCGGTGCGTCCTCGATACCGAGAACACATCCGGGAGCTTTCATGCGTCCTCTGTTCTTGCAGTCTTGAGAATTGGAACTGAACTTCGGCGGATGATGATGACGTTACACGAGAACACGAGGACTCAAGACCGCTGAAGAACGCATATTGAGAAACAGCCGTTGTCACAGATTGGCCAGGCTCTTCCATCATTCAATCACAGCGAGCACCATCACCTGAGTTCTAATCACGTACAGCTGCACCCAATCACCTGGATCACTTTAAAAGCACACAACTCATATCACTCAGGGTCCGGGCTCATTGATACGAAGCGGACTCTGAGTGCTCACTCTCCTGAGAAAACATTCACTTATCTCCAGTCCATTGCTTACCGTCTCTCTGTTTGTTCCTAGTCGTTCCAGTCCTCCTCGTATCCTGTCCTTGGTGTGTCCATCGTCAGTCTGTCCTCCGTGAAAGTTATCTGGTGTGTGCATTCGGTCTTCCTCATTGTGTCTTGATCCTGCCACAGAAAAGGACTAAAGAACATCCATCAATTCGCCCTTGTCATCCTTTTATGTGCTCCGTTGTCAAAATAAACTGTTACATGTATTTTTCACCCTGTCTTGTCCGTCTGCTTCCCTAACACATGTTTAGTTCATTTTAATTTTAAATGGCAAATAAAATTGCTAAAAATGTCATAGAAGCACTGGCTGAGGGAATCTCTGTTGCTGGTGTTTTGATTTTTGAACTGGTTTTGGATTGTGGCATATCTGAAGTCACTGGCTTATGAAAGAAAATGCAATATTTGGACTGCTAGAGAATTTAAAACACTGTCTGAAAGATTTAGGCCATTATACTGATAAGCAGATCTAACGCAATCCATTCTCCATGATTGAGGTTTGCTCCTTCCTCATTCTGGGTAAAGTCAGAAGTGCTATTTCTGAGCTTTTATTGGGGTTATTTGTGCTTCATGATTATTTTTGGCATCAGCGAGGAAAATAACTAAAAGTTTGATAGTAGCTGCAGATTAAAGTTCTACAAATAATAATAAAATAAAATGTTTGAGAGAAACGTTTTTCTCAGGCTCAGACCTTCCAACGGCAAGAAAGCGAAACTCTGAAAATCATCTAATCATTCATGGCAGTGGTCAAGTCAACTTTTATTTTGTCACACAAAATGTAAGCCTGGAGCTTAATTTAGAGATTGTGGATTTAGAATATTCATATAGTTACAGTTTTGTTGTTTTGCTCCACAGCAAGGTTGCAGTGTAGTCCAATAAGTTACAGAATAAAGGGTTAGTTCACCACAAAAAAATTAATTACTCACGCTCATGACATTCCAAATTCATGAGATCTTTGATTTTAGGATAAAATCCGAGAGCGTTCTGCTCCTCTATAGCCAGCCATGAAAATTTCAAAGCCCAGAAAGTTTTAAGAACATTGTCAAGACATCACTGTGTGCATGTCGAATTGCTGACGTAAAGCCAACTTCAGGCAATTACAATTGCAACTGAAACACAAGTAACACAGGGACTGATTCGTCTATGTTCTTAGTTGCTTTCTGTCCTTTGAATGTTTCAGGACATTCTTTTTAAGGACATGTTTTAATGTTTCTTGCGTCAGATGGACACAATGGGAGTAGTTTTAAATTTAGTTCTGGCTCTTTCATGCTTAATATTGGTGTTGGACGTGTGCCCATCGTAAAAATAACCCATACACCGCCAGGGGGTTAACGAGTGTCTTATGAAGTCGATCAATGTGTTTTAGTAATAAAAAAATAGTTTAAATTGTAAACTGAAATTACTGATTTCATGTGGCTGCCGAATACACAGTGTCGACAACATCCTCTGACTCAATGTAGGACATCGTAAGAGTAATATACTTTATAACATTATACCCAACTGGTTTTCCTATTCATCTTCTGTGGTAAATGTGCATTAAGCAGCTGCCAGAATCAGTGATTTAAGTTTACATCTTTAAATTTTGAAAGATTTTTGGTAACACTAGAGTTTAAGTCATAATTAACTCTATTATCAACTGGTTTATTACCTGCCTAATAAAATATTGACTGTTCATTAGTATCAGTATTAGTAGTTATAACGTTTGATCTTATTCTGCATCCCTCATTGTACTCAACCTCTACCTTACTATTAATAAATAGTTAATTAGTATATTAATCTAGTAGTGTTAGTCAGTGACTTGATAACACTAAATTGTGACCTAAACTAAAGTCTTACCATATTTTTGTTACAAAAATGCATTGATCAACTTTATAAGACTTCACCTAAAGTGTACGTGAGAAGTACAAATGTGTACCATTTGAAAAAGCACTGCCCCAAGACAGATTGATCTCTCAGTATAGATCAGTGAGTAGGTTTACATGGACACCAATGATCCGATTTTAATACGATTAAGACAATATTCTGATTAAGTGTCTACAATGTATACAGCGATTTTTGAATATTTTAATCCGATTAAGGTCATAATTGAGCTGAACAGAAATTGAATTAAGAGATGTGGAGTATGCCGATTTTAGTCGCATTACTGAAGTGCAGCACAAACATGTAAACACCACAATCAAACTATTGCCATCGTGCAAGATTATCACCGCATTTTGCGGCAGGATAGTCTACTCCAGTGGTGCTCAACCCTGCTCCTGGAGATCGACCTTCCTGCTGTGTTCAGCTCCTACCCTGATCATACACACCTGAACCAATTAATTAGGACCTGAACAGCACTAGATAATTACAGACAGGTGTGTTTGATATGGGTTGGAACTGAAATCTGCAGGACGGTCGATCTCCAGGAGCAGGGTTGGTCACCCCTGGTCTACACACACGGGCTGTTTGACACTATTCTCTGCACCTACCAAGTCAGTGAAGAACCACAGACACCTGCATTGTGAAATACAGAGGTTTTTTCACCTTACAGCATGCATTATTAAATTCCATGAAAATAACACTCTTCCAGCAGTTCATGCTCTCATTCAATACCTTAGTTTGTCACAGAGCATGAATGACATGTTCCTGAATGAAAATGAAAGTGCCAAAATGCAGTTAAAGTCGACAAATTAAAAATGAAACACCCGAAGTTATATGAAACTTCAGAGGAAACATGGATAGCGCTGTGATGAAATGATGTTAATCGAATTATGTGTTATATCATGTAAAACAGGATCATGACAGGAACATTCAAATGTAAACACCCTAACCATAATATTGTCTTATTCAGATTAAGCCAATAAATTTGATTACTGCTGTATTAACTTAGTGTTTCTCAACCACATCTCCAACACACCTGATTCAGGTAAGAAGAGTCTGAAAGACCTGTAATGGGTGTGACAGACAACAGAGACATCCAAAACATGCAATGGTGATGGTCCTCCAGGAACATGGTTGAGAACCACTGGTCTAGATAACGGTTTTAAAATGATTGAATAAATTATTCATTCATTCTTTTTTCTTGGGCTTAGTTACTATTTCAGAGGTCACCACAGCAGAATGAACCACCAACTATTCCAACATATGTTTTACGCTGTAGATGCCCTTCCAGCCGCAACCCAGTACTGGGAAACACCCATGCACTCATTCACACACACACACTCATACACTACAGACATTCATTCATTCATCCATTCATTTTCTTTTCAGCTTAGTCCCTTTATTAATCCGGGGTCACCACAGCGGAATTAACCGCCAACTTACCAGCATATGTTTTACACAGCGGATGCCCTTCCAGCTGCAACCCATCTCTGGGAAAACACTACAGACAATTTAGGTTATTTAATTCATCTATACCACACGTCTCTGGACTGAGGGCGAAACCGAAGCACCCGGAGGAAACCCACGCCAACACGAGAAGAACATGCAAACCCCAAACAGAGTGCCAACTGACCCAGTTATGTGTTTAGATATTACTTTTGTTATTATCTGCAATTTAACTAAATACATTGTACAAAAATATCAGCAGTTGGTGCAGACTTTCAGTAGCACCTTGAATTTGTGAAATTTTTGCACTAAGCTTGATGTGAAGTAACCTTCAGACAAGTATTTTTTATCTCGTTTACACAACTTACGCTACATTCTCTATCAGCATCTGATAAACGAAAGATAAGGAACGAGATGGAAGCTGAATCTCATTCGAGGCTCTATTTGAACTAGTCACAAAATAAAATGTGACTCGCATGTGACACTTTATCATGAGAACCGCACACAGTTTGCTGTTAAAATAAAGTGTATTTAGTTTAAACATTAATGTGAGTCAGAGATTCCCTAGTGCAAAAGGTTCATCGGTTTAGTGGTGTGACTACTTCTCAAATGACAAATACAACAAAAGCAGACAATCGAGGGAGTCAAAAATACTCTTTTCTGCTCCAGAACTCCTAAAAATAAAGTGTGTTGTTCATACTACACACATCTGATGAACAAAAATATGGTGAAGCCGAATGACTCCAACTCCACCAGTATCAATAAATACAGTGTTTTATCTGCAGGAGCTCACTGATAGTCTTCATCATGACCATTATCATCATCTCTCTGCTTCTGTTGCTTTCTCTGATGCCACACCTGACCTTCACTGGTGAGACTGACTATTTACACACGATTTACACATTTATAAATAAGATTTCAATGGCATGTGCTGAGTTTTTGCACCATTTCTCTCTTTCTAAGAACATGTGCGTATAGTGAACGGCAGGGAGGCGAAACCTCACTCCAGACCTTACATGGTTTCCGTTCAGATGAATGGGGAGCATATCTGTGGTGGATTCCTAATTTCTGAAGAGTTTGTCTTGACTGCTGCACATTGCTGGCAAAAGTAAAAGCTTTGTTTAGTGTGACTTACCAACCAACATCTGTATAATCATACACATTGCCCATTTGTTCTTACAACAGAAGTGACACTCTGACGGTTGTGGTTGGGGCCCATAAATTGAGCGAGAGCACGATTTCAGACCGCATTAGAGTGAAGTCCTACATCCCGCATCCAAACTTTAAACTGAAACCTGTTCTGAATGACATCATGCTTTTGAAGGTATTGACTTTTAGTTTGAAATAATATCTCGTCAAGTAGCTTAAACCGTTATGTTAGATTAGAAGAGAACAGTCATACAGAACATTATCTTCATCTGCTAGTCTATTTCCTACATCATTTACTAGTGTCTGCAGCATGAAACAAATTTTTTATTCAATTTTTGTAGCCGTCAAAAGTCTAACAACCAGACTATAATTAAATGACTAATGAATGTGATTTTGAATTACAGCTAAAAGTGAAACTAAACAAAAACGTTGGAACGATATCATTACCAACGGATGGAGAAGATGTTAAAGCAGATACTCTTTGTAGTGTTGCTGGCTGGGGAAGTGTATGGAAACTTGGCCCAGCAACTGATCATCTAATGGAGGCAAACACGTTTATAGTAACTAACGCAAAGTGTGATTATAGATGGGGATCTAAATATGAGGCCTCACAGATGATCTGTGCACACGGTCATGGTGGATCCTGCCACGTACGTATAAAAGACGATTAATGCTTTGTTGATGTATGAATGTGTTTCACTAGTGACATGTTGATCTTTATTTTTAACAGGGGGATTCAGGAGGTCCTTTGGTTTGTAATGACACTGCTGTTGGAATAACATCTTTTGGTAACCCGTTTCGCTGTAATTCATATTTGCTTCCTAATGTCTATACTAAGATTTCGGCATATCTTCCATGGATCCACACGATTATTGACAATTGTGAGTGAATTAAAGGAAAAAATAAAGGTTTTTCTTGAATTTTTTTCATGAACCAATAAAAGTATCACATGGCATGCATTAAGTTGCAGTGTGCTTTTTGTCAAAGTGTGCGTTTTAAATTATTCAGCACTGTAGGTCAATTGGTGGCCAGACAGGTCCGAAAAAATGACTGTCAGAGTTGAGTGGTAAAATGAAAAGCTTGTTGAAATCTTCCTACGAAAACTATTGAATAAAATAAATATTACATTTATGATAAACATAGCCAAGGAGACAATCCCAGTTCCCTCCATCCCATTAAACATCCAGACAAAAGTGCCTTATAAAATGTTTCACCTAATTTCAATAGACTCTACCATTATACAATACAATACAATATTTATTTATAAAGCACATTTAAAAACAGCCGAGGTTGACCAAAGTGCTGTACACAGGAGTACTAAAGACAGAGAAGAAAGCAAAATATAAAAGAAACATTTAACAAATAAAAAGCAATAAAACAATAATCAAGAAGTATTAAGAGCGAGAGAGAATAAATAGGTCTTTAAAACAGACTTAAACACAGAGGTGGAGGGGGAAAGTCTAATGTGAATTGGTAGACTGTTCCAGAGTTTAGGACCAGCAACAGCAAACGCTTGATCTCCTCATTTTTTAAGGCGCGTTATAACATTATTATCTCTAACATTATTATGCCATGTCTAACATTCCATGTTGTTAGACAAACATAAAATCTCACATGAAGGAGAAAACACAGATGAGCCATTACATCATGACCATATACTTAATAACACGTAGAACCTCCTTTAGCCTGTAAACCAGCGGTCATACAGCAAGGCATTGATTTACTGAGGTTGCGATAGGTCTATGGGGGTCTCTGGTATACCATTATGTCAACAGCATATGTCTTCCGGTGAATTTGATTAATTTAATTAATGAATTTGGCATCAAAGGAATTAACAGAAATTGCTCAAATCAGAAGATTCTGGCATTATCATGTTGCAATGAATGCATTGGTCCACAGTAATATTCAGAACTGACATATACCAGAGAATTGACCCTTCACAGGAAGTTTGATTAACAGGCAATCCGGCCAAACATAACAGATATTTTACACAGTTTCATATTTTATATAGTTTCATCCTTTCCCAAAACTTATAGGGAATTGAAATTTAATGGACAAATTTATGCAGACAGCCAACTGTCAATCAATGGTGTGGTCACTAGCTGAACGAAGGATTGGAAATGTGAGTACTCAAGACTGATCAGATAATTATTATTATTATTATTATTATTTTTATTGGATTGGCACAGCCTGCATACATTTAGTTCATGGAGATTTGACTCCTTGGCAAAATAACCAGGGAACACACCTGACTGAAAAGATGAAAGTTGAGATGAGTGACTTAAACGGCATACCCTGGATACCCAGATAAACAATGAACTAATCTTTACTGGGTAACACTTTACAATAACAGTACATAAATAATGATGTACTAATACGTAAATTAACCATTACTTTATTATGAACTCATGATGAGTTAATTCATGAACTAATCATGAACTAACCTTAACTACAGCATGAGTCACATGAGTTCATGTGTGAATAACGGCTACCTTAATTACTGATTAGTACATGTTTGTTAATTAATGTATTAATTAACACTTTAAATTAAGCACATATAATTTGCTCTGTGAAAAAGAATACCTTTAATGTACATGAAAAACACCACTGAATGTTAATTATTTATATATTATCTATATTATATGTGCAATAATTATCGTCCTCAAGGCACAACATAAAAAACACCTGTTTATTACCTGTTATTAATCAAGAGTTCATTTATGTTTTCACTGTGAGTTATAACAGTGCACCGGGCCTCAAGGCACTGCTCAATTGTCCTCAAGTGTAAAGTATCACACTAGCATGTACCCATGATGCAGACATTACCACCCAAATAAAAACTCAGCTTTAGCCTACAGATTATGTTTTTATTCTACTTTACTGGGTATGGTTTTCGTTACTGCTTTAAGTCATTGTGTACTCTGTCCTTATAGCAGAATGGACAGTTTAAACAGACGTTGCACTCCTGGCATCGAATAAGTGATGAGCAAATTGTGTAGGACACATCTAATTTATAAAACCTTTACAATGATGTGGCCCTCTATGCAATGATGCCTTAATAACTCATGAGTTCATGTTAGTCTATGAGTAGTTAAGAATGAGTTAATCATTATGTGCCCCCTCAAGTAAAGTCATGATATAACAATACATTAACAACTCATGAGTTCAAGTTAGTCTATGAGTAGTTAAGAATGAGTTAATCATTATGTGCCCCCTCAAGTAAAGTCATGACATAACAATACATTAACAACTCATGAGTTCATGTTAGTCTAGGAGTACTTAAGAATGAGTTAATGTGTACAGCCAACTCAATATATGCAGGTGCAAACCATCACTGAGATGTAGAGGAACTGAAGTCATTAACATCCACCAAAGTCTTTATTTTGCACTCTTACCAAATACAACAATCAGGTGAATCAACTGAATGATCAGAGAAGATCAGTTTCATGTTACATGCGTTTCAAAATGAGTAAAACTCAAAATTTAACTAAAAAAAATTTAACTAAATTTCTTAAAACTAAAGTACACCATACATCAGGATTTAATGAAAACTGTACTCTTTACTAGCATTAAACGTTCAGTTTATTTTCTAAACAGGAAATTGATGACAGATATTTTTTATCAAACATCCAAGAGGTCCATGCTTGTGTTTTGCAGCAAGCCAGTAAGTCCATTCTATGAGTGAGAGATGTTCTTTAAGCATCTTTTCTGTCCTGTTCCCTCGTAGTCTCCATATGTTTGTTTTATATGTCAACCATGCTCTTTCAAGGTGTTGTGTATGGGCGCCACTGTGTGGGTCTACGAACCACTGAGAATGATTCACTGTAAAATGTCTATAACCCATATTGGCCAAAGCCCATCTGTATGCTCTCCACTGATCAGAAATAATGGTTGTGCCTGGACGTACATGTTTTACAACTATGGGGATGAGGTGCTGTCTTGATCTTCTTTTCACAAGGCGCAAGACAGGGTGCCGAGATTTGTCCTTTACACCTAGCACGCCAAACACCCATTTCTTCCGTCTCCATGTTGCTGCTGCTCTTCCTCGTCCATACTGTAAAAGTGGATAATGGAATTAAATTCAGAATGGGTCATAAATTAATAGTTAACCAGGTGGTTCACAAATTAAAGGACAATCTGTGGGTCATTTGCTCTTTATATTTTGCTTTGAACAATCCATACATCCCCTTAGTTAGTCCACCAAATGGTCACTGCAGATATCCCATATATTCTGTAATAACATCACTATACTGGTAGAACTAGGCTCTTTTGAAAAGTTTTGTTTAGGAGTACAGATTCTACAAAAGCTACTTAATTCTATGAGAACTGACAAGCGTGGTTTTGTTTGTGTGACAGTCACTAGGGTTGCCTCAGGAAAAAAAGACAAAATAACTTGTTTCATTACTTAGCTTAATAAACTTATTATTAAAGACTAATTACTACTATTATGACTGACCTATTCGTTACTTGATGAACCAGAATTTCTAAACAGAGCTCTATAATGAATGATTCAATACACATATAGTACGCTCTTAACACATTACTCGTCACCACTCATTTGTACAGTTATGTAATTAATCTTTGAACATCAAATATATATTGAAAGGAAATTTGTTACATTTTCTGTACGTATAAATCATTGTTCATGCTTAAACTATAAAATGTTATCAAATCATTCAGGATTTTTTTTGTTCGTAACAGAAAGAATACAGTTTTCTAAATGTTATAAAGACATAGAAAGTATGATAGCATTATATTGAAACTTTATATTGTTTATATGTATAAAGTTTATATTTTCCAAAACAACTGACTGTACACATCTGTAAACATGTTTTGTTCTTTAAATGAGGAAAACAAACGTGTTATGGATGTGACAGATGTGAAATTGCCACTTTGGTAAATCAAATATCATAGTTTAAATAAAA
>CAIGQQ010014975.1:0-10712 GCA_903798035.1 Danio albolineatus
CATGAGGAATGGAATGTGAGATTAAAAATGGATGAGTGCAACAGTAATGCAGTTGATGTGATTGTCTGTTGTGGAGAAGGAGCTGAAAGGCAATGTTCTCAAATTACCGCTCCATCTAGGTTCCTACTCTCACCTATGGTCATGACTGAAAGGACAAGATCTCGGATACAACCAGACACATTTTACAAAGTGTTCTGACCTGCTTGTTTGAGTCGCAACATAAAAGAGAGATGAACCAATAAAAATGCCTGAATGCAAATTTATTATAAAATGTAACTCATAGAACAATCAATCAAAGCAACCAACAAAAGTCTAGAGATAATAATGAAGATAAAGAACTTAGGATATAATCACAACAACACTTTAACTACATGATACAAGTAATGCAAAACAAAACCATAAGGTTAAAGAGTCAATGAGATGGTAGGTCCTGACATGAGGACTCCTTGAGTAGCCACAGTGTCCTGGGGTAGCTAGCACAACTTTGTAAACTCATTAATGAGTAATGCAGGCTTCCAATCAGGATTTACTACATACTCCAATCTGGAGTCTTGGGATCATCACAGTGTATTAATATTGTAAAACTTAATACCTGTTGCTCTGCCTAAATCATAAAATATTCATCAAGTTTGTATTCTACTCTAAAAAGTAAATGTAGTAAACTAGAAAGAATCTTGAACCTAAAAGTAAAGAAACTTTACTAATAAAAGCTGCAAACTATACTGCAAACTAACCTGCTGGAGCTCCACCTTCTTTGATATGCGGTGTCTTCCCAGTGATTTGTTTCTCATTCAGGGAGTCAGACAGAGAACATCATCCAAAACAACACTAGCTACATGAATACACTGGATAGTGGAGTACAGATGTATCCGCACCTGTACAATCACTTGCAGAGAGATTTTAAGCCGCAGAGCTGCTGTTTGCCAGATGTTTATGAAACTGTTCTTCTCTCAGCCTCCATCATTGTGTTTATGGTCAACGAGAGGAGCGCAACACATTTACAACCCCACCTACTGCAGTGTAGGAGTGTTGGAAAACAGTATACCGTCACTCAGCCTTTGCAAACATTATTCAGACATGAAACATCCTGTGCACATGAGAAAATGTTTTGCTGCATTCATGTCATGTGTGCAACTTTTTGTCCATGTGTTTCTTAAGCTGCGTTAAAGAAGTGAAACTCTGTAGACACTGATCAGATCTGTACGGTTTCTTTCTAGTGTGAATCCTCTTTTGTGTTTTCAGATGTGTTAACTGATTAAACCTCTTGTCACAGCGTGAACACTTGTACGGTCTCTCCAGTGTAAATCGTCTGGTGCAGTTTCAATTTTAAAGGTAACAAAAGTCTTCTCACACTCAAGCACATATACTCTTTCACACCAGTGTGGATCTTCATGTGTTCATTAAGGTTTGCTGATTGGTTGAAACTCTTTCCACACTGAGTGCATGTGAATGGTTTCTCTCCAATGTGGGTCTTCATGTGTTTATTAGGGTCTGAGGAGTTGCTGAAACTCATCTTAAACCAAAGCTGCTGTCACAGTAGAGTTTGAGCATGCAAAAAATTCTGCTGTATGGAGCTGCGAAAAGGGGCGGGATTAAAAAAAAAGATGATTAGAAATTTTAAGTGAGCGATTGGTCCATATTTAAAATTTAATGTTTTTATCTTCGAATGGTCTCACACAGTCAAGTGATGCGATTTCGCAGGTCAGAGTTCACCAAGCTTAAACTTTGCAATGCAGTGAACTGCAAAACTTGATGCACGAACTTGTGTTTCCGGTCTGACGCATTCACGTACGTATGAATGGAAGTCTGGGGAGAAAAGTCCAGCGTGACCGTGGCTTATGTCGAGTTCAGACTGCATGATTTTCAAAGTAGTCATGTCACAGATGTTTTCACACTGCATGACTATCTAGGCTAGCGTTTTGTTGCTGCTTTGTTTACACTGCAAGATGGATCGACGACAGGGAGTTTCACACTGCACGAATTCAAAATAGGAACAATCGCCGACAACTTTGTCCAAACTACATATGACACCCAACAACACGTAGTATATCTTTTGTTATTAACTACATAACAAGACAGAAGCCTTCAATGGGGTAGAAACGTAATGTACATATTTGCTTTCCTGGCTTTGAAGGGAATTAGCAATTTCTCCTCAACTTTTTTATTTTTTGACCGAATTGGGTTATGATATTGCTCACATGACTCGCCAAACAGACACGAGGGCTCATGCCAAATTTACACTAATTTTCTCTCCATTTCTTGGGTCCGAATAAACTGAAAATGAGCACTTTTAACTTCTCCCGCTGGCCTGCAGGTACCCACACTAGTGAATGCTGCTCTCTCATTGGCTGTAGGCGATCGTCGATGCTATTTTCAGTCAAAACACATTTCACACAGCATGAATCGCCGACAGCTCCTGTTATTGCATGCCAAATATCTCCCGAGCATCGGTGACTCATCAGCAATTCTCTCAGATCACGTCTTTGATAGTTCATATTGTGTGATTATTACTCACGTGAACGAGCACCGATATGCCTGATTTCAGGCATTTGTCAGCAATTTCTCAAAACCTGTCGGCAAGTCAAAATCAGGGCTAAAATCATGCAGTCTGAACTCGCCATTAAGTGCAAGTGAATGGTTTCTCTCCAGTGTGGCTCATCATGTGTAGATTAAGGGATGATGAGCGGCTGAAACTCTTCCCACACTGAGTGCATGTGAATGGTTTCTCTCCGGTGTGGATCATCATGTGTTGTTTAAGGTGTGATGATTGGCTGAAACTCTTCCCACACTGAGTGCATGTGAATGGTTTCTCTCCAGTGTGGATCCTCATGTGTTGTTTAAGGTGTGATGATACGCAGAAACTCTTCTCACACTGAGTGCATGTGAATGGTTTCTCTCCAGTGTGGATCCTCATGTGGTGATTAAGGGATGATGACTGGCTAAAACTCTTCCCACACTGAGTGCATGTGAATGGTTTCTCTCCAGTGTGGGTCCTCATGTGTTGATTAAGGTATGATGATGTGCTGAAACTCTTCCCACACTGAGTGCATGTGAATGGTTTCTCTCCAGTGTGGATCCTCATGTGGTGATTAAGGGATGTTGATGTGCTGAAACTCTTCCCACACTGACTGCATGTGAATGGTTTCTCTCCAGTGTGGATCCTCATGTGAATCTTAAGATCGCATTTTCTTCCAAAACTCTTTCCACACTGAGTGCAGGTGAAACGATTCTTGTCTCTCTTTTTCAAAATACCACCAAGCTCTAAATGACCTTTTTCCTCAATTTTGACATGATGTTCCTCCTCTTTACTCCCCTCTTTCTCTTCAATTAGGTCTGAAATAAATAAAACTTTAGTTTTCATTAAGTCTTAAAAACTCATCAAAAGCTGAAAAGTGAAAAGACACTGGAAACATTGGCTAAACAAACTGTGATTTTGATGATGTAACACTGTAAGATAAATGTAAAATAAATCAGATCATATTAACATGTACACATTTAAGCAGATTGAGATTAGTGCTTTTACAATGTAAATTGTGTCAAAGCCACTCAATATAGAATTCTAGTAAACTGAAACTGTGTCAGTCCAGTTTTCAGAGTTTCTTACATAATTGATCATAAAAGTCATCTTGGTCATATTGATAAGACACAGATTTGAAAGTGTAGAAGTCCATCTATTAGCCCAATGACAAAACTAACAGCATGGTTGAAGGTTAAATGCATGTAAGCCTTCTGAAAACAATTGAGTTATTTATTAGAATTTATTTATATTAGTTTTTTAGCTCAGAATTTAATCTGACTCCAATTTTAAGTGACCGTCAAATTTAGACTGTATTTCTATTTGTTAGAACGAATCACATTCATCATTTACGACTTAATTTAGTTTTGATTTATATCTGATTCCTTACTCTTCAGTTATACGTTCATTATGGACCAAATGTCGCTTAGTTTCACACCCCAGGTTTGCGTTTCTTCTCACGGACAGTTTGTCGATACTCTGAAGATAGTCAGGCAGGATTAACTAATATTTAAATAGACTGGCTGCAAACTGCTCACTAGTCAATTTAGCCAAGCCCAAACAACTTGCTAAAATCAGCAATTAGATGATTAAAGATCTCCATGCTGTCGTGACAAAACAGCTCCGTACAGTCAAATGGGCCTTAAAATCGAATCTCTTAAAGTCTAATCATAAAAGTTAGCACATACTCCACTTAATCTACTGGATATAAAAGATTTCAGGAGAAATCAGAATGAGTCAAAACTTAACATTTTATTTGTCAGGTAAAATTGTATTAAATCAATTACAAAAAACAATCAGAAAGCCAATTCAGAGATGATACTGTAAAAATACAATATCCATTACTCAAAAATAAATCAAAGAGTTAGAGATGCATACCTGACCAGAGAAATACGCTGCAACATAAGTCTCAGAGATGCTGCAATGGGGTGTCTTGGCTGCAAGATCTCAATGATATTGGTTCACATTTCCCTTAAATACTCAACTCAGAACAAACAGCCATAAATTAAAGATAATAAAAGCATCACTGAGACCCTTGCCTGGTGAATTTGAAGAGTTAACCATCTCTAAGGTGGGGGAGCATCTGGCAAAGATCTTATCAAAGCCAAAAACAAATCACCATATACCAGTGAACTAGTACAGTGACATTAAGACCATTTTACCAGTCACACAGAGACATTTAAAATTATAACAAACATAAATATATTGCTACAAGACACACCATATTAAAACCTTGGACATTTTATGTGAAAATGTGAAGGATCTGCTCTGATCAGAAGGTAACTTAAGGGTCGAGAAGGGGGGCTTGAGCTGAAAGGAGATGGATGATCTCTCGCATTCCCCCCTGGTGAGGTGTAGCTCTGTGTTTCCAGCCTATTGTCAACTGTCTCAGGTTGATTTGAATAAAACAGTTGAACAGCCGGTTTCCTGGTCTTCTTCTCAGATCACAAAGTTTAATGTTTTATTGCATCTCATGAAATTCCATAACAGTTCTCAGGGTCTGATATTCTGGAGAGATTAAGCCATTTTAACAAAAGCTGTAAATTACATATTTTTATTTGTATATATTCATAATTACAACAAAATGTTTTTCTAAAATTTGTAAAGCAGACAGGGAACACTTGTTCATTCTGTGCCTGACTGGTAAATGCATCAGAAAAAAACAAGTTCTGGCATAACAGTTGAAAAAAGATTTAAGATCTACAACACAATATTTCAGTCAATTTAAAACTTTGTAGGACCCACCCCAGGCAACCCTGTTTACACACAAAAGCCCTGGTAATTAGTTATTATAATAATGATGTAATTCTAACTCAGATACTATCTGTGAGAACTAGTAACAACTACTAGAAACAAGTTTAAACCCATAAAGAAGTTGATGTAAAAGGGAATTGTGATCAACATGACATACGCAAATGGACAGTACTAAGCCAACACTATCACCGTAATAGCAGATATCTTCTAGGAGAATACTGTAGGTCAAATATCCTCAGCTCAGTTAAACTTTAATTTATTGTTTTTATTTATTTCATATAGTGCCAGTGCTCAACGACGCTTTACAAACAGTAGGAGAACAAGAGAAGCAATAACCTTAAGAAGGTAGCGAATATGGGAGACTTTGTGTGCGTTTAGGAGAACTAGGCAGCACACTCACACTGCAAGATGGATTTAATTTAGTATTCTTATTATGAAAATATATCTGAATGAGGATCAAATGACTGAGTTGGTCTTTGAGGATGAAAATTAACCTGTTTGTTCCTGCAGATCTTCATGTTTGACTCTGAATGTTTCTTCAATCTTCACATCTTCACTCTCCTCTTTAATAAACGCCATCTTTATAACAGTGTGGAGATCAGTCGCTTCAGCAGGAGTTTTTCTCTGCGTTTGGACACTTTATCCTGTTTAAAATGAACAAAACAATAAAAATGTTCTGTTTAAAATAAATAAAACAATGAACAGAAACAAAATAACTTCTCTTCAACACTTGCTTCAACAGTTTCTTTATATGAGAGTAATTAACAAACAGAAATCAGGTAAGTCTGAGCAAGAAACAACTGCTACAATTGACCTGATTAAAACTAGTTCTCCATTTCTTATATATAGTGATGTTTACTTAGAATGGAATGACATTATGCTGTTTTATAAACTAAACCTTCATTAAAACTCTTATTACACACATTTCTGTCACTTTTTTCAAACTTTTATTGTCTGCTTACAGCAACGTTGTCACACTTTTTTGCCCAAATTTCCTCTCGGGGACAAATAAAGTTTAACAATATCCTTCATTACTGTGAGTAAAATAGTACTACGTTGTATAAAGGGTTAAAATAATAGTTTCAACAGCAGGTACATCATTTAACATCGGGTGAAAAAACTGAAACTTTAATCAATCGTGTTATATCTGTGTAAAAGTAAAACAAACATTTCTCTAGTTGAATCACAGCGCATGAGCGGCGCAGTCCTATGACGTCACACGCCACGCCAAAATAAAAGTTTTTTTTTTTTGTTGCTTTTTTGCCACTTACTGTTGCAGTCATGACTTAGTTTGTGTATTTTGTTATCTTCTTTTGTAGCCTATTTATATCCGTAGAATCTCATTTGTTATGTTGTCAGGTTGGATAGATACTAATATTTTAGTTTGTTTGTATACTTTATTTGTATTTATTTTCTTTTGATTGTTATTTGTTTTATTTACTGTTTTACTAATTATTGTAGCACATTTATCTATTCCAAGTTTACAGATTATCATTTTTTATATTTATTTATTTATAGCTGTGAAATATTATTTGTTAGTATTATAACAGAACCAGACTGGAGACAACGGTAGATGAAACTTCCAAATAGCCCTCATTACTGTGAGTAAAATAGTACTACGTTGGTTAAAGGGTTAAAAAATATTTTCAACAGCAGATACATAATTTAGAATCAGATGAAAATCCGGAAACTTTAATCAATCGGTTTATATTCATGTAAACGCTTTAAAACAAACCTTTCTCCAATCAAATCACAGTGCGCAGCGGGCAAAGCCTTATGATGTCACACATCACGCCAAAATAAAAGTCTTTTTGTTTCGCTTTTTATTGACTTATTGGAACATTTCTCCCACGTTTTCCACTTTCCACTATATCTGCGCTCTCTCTCACTCACACACACACACTCACACACACACAGAGATATTATGTAATTGAAGTTAATCAAATCCAATTTCATTCAGCAGTGCCATATTGGTCTAGAGAATCATATCTAATTCTACTTTTACATAGAAGTATTTGACACTCTCTCCCTGTAAAGTATGTACTTGTCGGACCTGATACGTTGAACCCGTTCCTTTTGGAGCTACATCGGCCAGGAATTTTTCAGTAGCGCTCACTGTGTCACTCTTATTTTTCAGAAAGTATACAAAAACTAGTCATCTGTGAAGGACAACGCATACTTATGATCGTATTTGGACACTGGGGCTATAAGCCCTGCTAAATCAGTGTGCACCATTTCTAGAGCTGCTTTGGCTCTTTCATCAGCCCTCTATTTCTAGTAAGGACAAACTCTCCCTGTGTGCAGACTTCACAGTGTGGGATTTTCTTTATCTCTTTTACACTTAATCAAGTCAAAGCTTCCTTTTCAGGACTTGTAGAGCTCATGTTCCTATGAAATATGAAATAGGTTGAAACTTATTTGGGCTACAGTCCATTTGCCAGGAGAAAAACAATATTTATCAACCAAATAAACAAACAAACAAAAAACTAAATAGTTATAAAGAAGCTCTTTAAAGCAACTGAAGAACTTAATACATCTTTGAACAATGCACACAAGCATGATTAGATTTCATACATGTTAGCATTCAGATGTTATTTGAGTGTAAATTCAGAATGTGCAACTTACCTTTTCAGTCTTCAGTGAAGAAGTAGGATGAGAAATGGCCTCGGTAGGCTTTTCTTTGTATGTTGTTGTTGGTTAATAATCCCAATGTAGGAATCTACAAGTGTAGTTTGTCCTCCAAAGTTGTTCTCTTTACTCAGCAAAATAAGCCAATGAAGATTCTGTTAGGAACCCGGAATATATAGATACAACCCTGCCGAGCTACTGGATCTGGAATGTGATTGGATAAGACCCAATTGGCCTCCATTAATGCTGGTATAAAGATGTAAATGAGCAGTGGGTGAGCAGTGAAGACTCAAGACACATTACTGTGGGGGAGGGGAAGCTCAGCAGCTTTACAAACTGTAGTTTAATGGCCTGTTTCCACTGAGTGGTACGGTACGGTACGGTACGGTACGGTTCGGTTCGCTTTTAAGGCCATTTCCACTGTCTAAAAGCGCACCGAACCGAACCGTACCGTACCACTTTTTAGTCACCCTTTGCAAAGGGTCCCAAGCGTGCCAAAGCGTGCTGTAAGGTGGAGCTAGACGCGCAGCTGAACGCCATTGGCTTACAGAGATACGTCATTTGCTTGCGCAACAAGCAGAATGAAAACAAAGGACCCGCCATGTTTAATACACAGCCGAGAGACAATGCTCTGAAATAATATCACCATATAATAACGAGCCATGGTCGACCCGAGCTCAAACAAACTTTGTCGTCGTCTTGAACTGCCACCATGCCGAGAGAAGAGCAGACTGTTATGGGTTATGATGAGCCCATAAGTGCGAGTGGGCGAGTGCTTTCGCTTTGTCGCTCGTGTGCGCGTCAATGTTTGAAATAACAAAGTTCTTAACCTGGACTATTATAAACTCGGAATGACAGAGTTACTCTCTAACCAGAGAATAATGACGGAGAGGCTACATGTACTGGTGAAGATAAAACATACAGATGAGAGGTTTGCACAGACGGGGCTCTATTTCGTATTGTTTTTTAACCTAAATGAGGCATACATGTCTGCTGTGTGTAGTTTTTCTGTAATTTGGTAACATCGGAGACTGTGTGGGGCTGTGTGTGTTCATATGTGCTGCATTTATTTATTTATTTGATACAATCGCGGACCGTAGGCTATTTCGCATCAATGATCTGCAGTTATAATCAGATCATGTTCAGTCAGTAATGACATATTTACACCAGTGTTTATGTGTATAATAAAGCATCTGTTTTGTGAGAAGGGCTTCTCGTATGATTTTTGAACGAGCCTGAAAAAGGTGACCCGTACCGACCCGTACTGTACCACTCAGTGGAAACGGGCCATTAGAGAGAAATAATGATGTACTGGGAAAATAAGTTGACTTTAGCCATCTTCATTTGTGTTGATGCTGTTGTTGTTGTGTTGTGGGCCTATTGATGGAAGCTTTGCCAATACATCTCATGCTCTTTTGTAAAAGTATTTAGTAATTTTAAACATTTTATGTTGATTCATGTTGTGGCTGCTGCATTTTGTAGTCAATTTTTATACACTTATGTTGAGGTATTTTGATTTGAAACACTTTTCAATGTATTTTTCCCAAGCCTGATATATATATATATATATATATATATATATATATATATATATATATATATATATAAGGTATATATATAAGGTTTACCACAGTTTGGAAAAGTCAAGGTTTTAAAACTGCAAAACTTTTTGTTTTACCGATCCTAAGGTATAAGTAAAGGTTATCCTAAGATATCCAACGATGCTGTTTTAAATCGTGAAGAAATCTTCGTTTTTTGAAACAAATGAAGACAGCAGAAGTCAATGATTCATTTTCATTATTTAGCCTGACATGTTTACTGTCCCAAAATGTTTATTAAAATAAAATATATTTTGCTCAAAGAGAAAAGGTTTTGTTTTTACCCAGACATTTAAAGAGAATATATTTAAGGGCAGTGATCACAATATTGAGAAACTGTGATATTTTTATCCAAGGTTATCATACCGTCAGAATCTTATACCGACCCATGCCTACAATGGAATACACAGGAGTAACTGTATTAGCCTAGGTCAACAAGTCTACAAAACTTCTGGCAGTAATTTGGAAAAGCTTGCATTTGACTATTAACACCAACATTATGGTTTAGAACAATAACTTTCTAATGAGACCATTCATATATCCACAGCAAAACAGAAGCAAATTAGACATTAACACCCACTCCAGCCATTAGGAGTTCAGATCAGTAATCATGGAAGAACAAGCTGCTAACGAGACTTTTCATACCTCCTTCACTCAGCAACATTAGCAAATCAGTAACGTTAACACCCTTTTCAGTCGGCCCTTGAGAGATTAGATCAGTATTCATGTAAGAACAAAACATATTCCAATAAAATGTCTTTATATATGTATATTATTGAAATATATTTTGTTCTTACTAACATAAGCATAAATATATTCAAAATACAATCAACATCCAAACTGGCAGCTTACATAGAAATGAATTAACTTTAAAAGATTTAACTTAAAATAGCAAATAACTCAGGAAACAGTCGTTTCTAATCCTTCAAGAGTCCAGGTCCGCTCGAGAGGTCTCCATGAACTCTGACCTGGCTGGATAGATCTTGAGGAAACAAATCATTCGCCATTCAGAAAAACAATCACACACAGATTACTCCAGTTTTACTCTGAAGAGGGATGACACTGAGGTCATCATATAATCTAGACTTTTAAACATTCAACTTTATTAATAATCACAAAGACATAAGAAAGGACATGTGTTACTCCACCCAGCAGACATCCAGCAGGAAACCCACACCATCAGTACATACATGAAAGAATGTATAATCTATATATAT
>CAIGQQ010014979.1:0-13020 GCA_903798035.1 Danio albolineatus
TATATATATATATATATTAAGAGTTTCAAAATGAATTGTTTCTTGCAGACAATTCGGTATCAGTTCAGTAACAGATCCTAACCGGTTATTGCGTACCGACGTACATTATCTCATATGCGCTATGTCACATTATAAATCTATGTTGAGGGAGGCGTGAGAAGTAATTAAAACGCAGAAACTCTGCAGAATTCACTGAGTGTGTTTGCTGGACAGTCTTTCACTGACACTACAGTTACAGCACAAGCCCCTATTTGACTTCCATGGAGAAAATAAAAGTAAACTCCACTTACTCACCTTTAGTGTCACTTATCGGTGTACAGCACCAGAACGTTAGAGCCAATCGCAGCCCTTTCTGTTGAGCGCTTGACCGATCACAGACGTTTACCAACTCGCTCGACAACTCTCAAAAAACAAGCGGGATAATATTTACGTTTGTTTATTTGATTTAAACGCTTATGTTGTTTTGTGCATGTACTTGAGTTTTGTTTGACTGCTTGTATTAAAGAACATGATTGTATTACATATAAAATGTATTTTAAAATGATACATTTTAATTATTGTATAGGGTTAGTAAAATATATTAGCGTATATGGAAAGCATCGCCAACGCACAGAGATATCGAATTGAACCAAATCGATGGCATGATAATCGTAACTGAACATATATATATATATATATATATATATATATATATATATATATATATAAATATTTTAATGTATCCCTGTAGTTTTAAAACATTAAAATGTCAGCAGATTTTATCATTAATCATTTCAAACTTGTAATTTCCTGCAGGGATGCATTTAAATATATGATGTGAATCACTGCAACAAACAGGAAAGTTACCAAAAAAAACCTGCAATGGTAACTAAAGATTGCAGAGCTCAGGAAAGTATTAGTGTAATGTGAACTTCTCCTAAATCTTCTCACCTCCAGCTCTTCGTTCTGTTTCTGCAGTTCTTCCAGAATCATCTGCAGCTCTTCTTCATCTTCACTCTCACTCTCGCTGTCTGATGAATACTCTTCTGTTTCACTGCGGCCCTGCTGACGGCTGAAACAAAACGCAAAGCTGACCCTTGAGCAAATACCATTAACAAAACCAAAAACTGCTACTCAGAGGAATCCTAATGGACCCTTCTAACATTTCCGGCTTCCAGACAAGCAGAAGTTGGGTAAACGTAGAGCGCAGTGAATGGGAGAATACAACAAATCACTTTTTTACAATCCTATTTGCTGAATAATAAAACAAAAACTTCATGATGGTGTATAAAGACTTTTGAGGAAAAGGAAAAAAATTGTGTTAGACTGATAACAGCAGCCAGAAGACAGAATAATGTCAAATGTCCAGTTAAGCCTGTCACCGCATCGCGGACCTCCACGAAATGGACAAGGTTTTATACTTGATGCATTTGCCATTGAGATATTCTTTAAAACGACAGAGGGCGGTCAAAAGAAACTGACCGTAAAGTCAGACGGATAAACAGAAAATTGGGACATTTCCGGAATATATCATTTCATTAATATTAAAGATTTTTAAAGGAATTATTTTTATTATTTCTATAAATTATTTTAATGATTATAAAGATTTTAATAACTATTCAAGAATTTTTTTTTTTTTTAAATCAAAGTTTGATGCATCACTTGCTTTTGTTTATATCTCGCACAGTTCTACCTATTAAAGTTTATTAAAATATTAATGACAAGGCAACATGGGTTGCTCTACAAATATATTTTTATTATGGTAAGAATAAAAGCAAAAAAGTACACTTATTAAAAAATACTGACTTTTTTTATTTTTTAGATTTAGCCTGCTCCACAATTGACACATTACTGTCAGGCTAGTTTGTCCTTTACTTATATGCTAAAAAGAGTATATTGTTTCAAATGTTCTAATGTTTCTAATGATTCAAATGTTCCTTTCCAGTTATCAAATAAATAATTTGTTTCTTAATTTTAGTTTGTAACTATTAAATTGTTTTAAATTCTAAATTATAATACATACATCAATGTAAAACCTAGGAATGGTGGAAAAACATATTTCTTTTATCGTGTACCTGGGTCTCCACTTTTGCCATGTCCTCCTCTGGCTTTAACAAACGTATCCCTCAGGTTTTTCCAAACTTTTTAACCAAAACGCACTGTTGCAATTTCTAGCCAAGAATTATTGGTCATCTGGTTCTCCCTACACATGGACGATTCATAAAGATGTCTGTGCAGTCGTACCTGTTTCAGACAAAATCTCTTCAAAGTGATTCATACTCAACTCAAATGAAATGTGGCGCCGCGCAAACTGTTCACTTGAGTCTCAAAAAATGTGCGCTCAGCCAGCCGAAATCATATCGCGCACGCCCAAAGCGAACCGGTTATTGCTAGATCGGATACGGTTGTGGTCTTAAGTTAACAAGAATGATTTATTCTATTTATTAAATTTACAATTTATTGTATTTTACTAACGTTTACCCCCACCCAACCCTAAACCTAACCATCACCGTAACGTAAAAACAGAAGTTGTACTGAGTATTATTTATGTTATTTATTAAATTACCCAATAACTTGTATTTTTAAGGCTTACCCCCACCCCAATCCTAAACCCAACCGTCACAGTACTGTAAAAATATTAATTATTGTTATACAACGTCATTAAAAAAATGCTGCTATATTGATGTGCCGCATATCCGATCTAGACTTTACCAAGCGAACCTTCACAAACCCATCGATGACGTCACATTCGCCTCGCGCACTTAAGCGAACTAGCGAATGTGTCGAGTATAAACCAGGCTTTACCGTCCTGCCACATGCACTCTGCATTACAAACGCCTCGCACAAGCGGTAATTCCTTATTAGTAAAAGATGATGTAATACATACATAAACACATATAAATGTTCAGACTTTTTTAAAATCAAAATATTAAAAACTTTCAAGGATTTACAACACTAATGATTATTAAATTGGCCATAACAGTCTTGTGAAAAGGACTGACTCCATTAGCACCAAATCTGCTCTTAAGACCAGTGTATGAGCTCTGACCTCTGTATATCAGCGATCTCTGCACGCAGTCGCTCGATTTCCTCCTTCTCTGTGGCGATCTGTCTGCGCAGCACCTGCTCCAAGGAAATCAGCTCCTCCTGCTCTGTTAGGATCTCATTCTCCTGCAGAGGGCGATAAAGAAGTGGATCAGTCAGTTAACATAGCACACAATCCACTGCTGCTGAAGGGTTGTTGCTAGCGTTGTTTTGAATCCCATGCATAGCCGTTTGTAGTTCCCCCCTCTTTTGAAAAGAGGCCTGGGAACACAATCATAATTTGAATTTAAAGTGACAGTCACCAAAACAGCACAATTTGGATTAAAGCCTAAAAGGGTCAGTTTCAGAGAGTTATAAACAAATATTTGTGAGGTATTTTGAGCTGAAACGTTACATACACACTCTAGAGACATTCATTCATTCATTTTCTTGTCAGCTTAGTCCTTTTATTAATCCGGGGTCGCCACAGCGGAATGAACCGCCAACTTATCCAGCACTTGTTTTACGCAGCGGATGCTCTTCCAGCCAGTAATTATAATGAGAATAATTTTTATGATTAATTAAATTACCCATTAAATTTGATTAACATCTACTCCTAACCCAACCCTAAACCTACCACTTGCAGTAATGAAAAACAGCAATTTTAATGAGAATTACTTACACTCACTGGTCACTTCATTAGGTACACCTTACTAGTAGCGGGTTGGACCCGCTTTTGCCTTTAGAACTGCCTTAATCCTTTGTGGCATAGATTCAACAAGGTGCTGGAAAATTCCTCAGAAATATTCCTTTTGGTCCATATTCATAGGATAGCATCACGCAGTTGCTGCATATTTGTCGGCTGCACATCCGTGATGTGAATCTCCCATTTCACCACATCCCAAAGGTGCTCTATTGGATTGAGATCTGGTGACTGTGGAGGCCATTTGAGTACAGTGAAATCATTATCATGTTTAGAAACCAGTTTGAGATAATTGGCACTTTATGACATGAAAGTAGCCATCAGAAGATGGTTGCACTGTGGCCATAAATGGATGGACATGGTCAGCAACAATACTCAGGTAGGCTGTGGCATTGACACGATGCTAAATTGGTACTACTGAGCCCAAAGTGTGCTAAATATCCCACACCATTACACCACCATCATCAGCCTGAACTGTTGATGCAAAGCAGGATGAATCCTTCATGTTGTTGATGCCAAATTCTGACCCTACCATCTGAATGTCGTAGCAAAAATCGAGACTCATCAGACCAGGCAACTTTTTTCCAATCTTCTATCGACCAATTTTGGTGATCCTGTGTGAATTGTAGCCTCAGTTTCCTGTTCTTAGCTGACAGGAGTGGCACCCGGTGTGCTCTTCTGCTGCTGTAGCCCATCCGCCTCAAGGTTGGATGTGTTGTGCGTTCAGAGATGCTCTTCTGCAGACCTCGGTTATAACGAGTGGTTATTTGAGTTACTGTTACCTTTCTATCAGCTGGAACCAGTCTGGCCATTCTCATCTGACCTCTGGCATCAACAAGGCATTTGCGCCTACAGAAATGTTTGGTTACTGGATATTTTCTCTTTTTCCGACCATTCTCTGTAAACCCTAGAGATGGTTGTGTGTGAAAATCCCAGTAGATTAGCAGTTTCTGAAATACTCAGAGCAGCCCGTCTGGCACCAACAACCATGCCACATTCACAGTCCCTTAAATCACCTTTCTTCGCCATTCTGATGCTCGGTTTGAACGGCAGCAGATCATCTTGACCATGTCTACATGCCTGAATGCATTGAGTTGCTGCCATGTGACTGGCTGATTAGACATTTGCGTTAACAAGCGCAGTTGGACAGGTGTACCTAATAAAGTGGCCAGTGTGTGTATATTATTTAATAAATAGCTAAAAACGTACCCCCTCACAGTAACGTAAAAACAGAATTTATTGTTGTACAGTTATTGTATTGCAGTAATAAGAGGAATAACTACTGTTAAATTGCAGTCACAGCGCCACGGTGGCGTAGTGAGTAGCACGTTCGCCTCACAGCAAGAAGGTCGCTGGTTAGAGCCTCGGCTGGGTCAGTTGGCATTTCTGTGTGGAGTTTGCATCTTCTCCCCGTGGTCGCGTGGGTTTCCTCCGGGTGCTCCGGTTTCCCCCACAAGTCCAAAGACATGTGGTATAGGTAAATTGGGTAGGCTAAATTGTCCGTAGTGTATGAGTGTGAATGTGTGTGTATGGATGTTTCCCAGAGATGGGTTGCGGCTGGAAGGGCATCCGCTGCGTAAAAAATATGCTGGATAAGTTGGCGGTGGATTCCGCTGTGGCGACCCCGGATTAATAAAGGGACTAAGCCGACAAGAAAATGAATGAATGAATGAATGAAATTGCAGTCACAGCTGTATCCCTTCTAGACTTTATCGTGGTGAAGTAAACATGCTTTTGAGTATGCAGCATACTTGTCAAAGGTCAGATAAAAATTCAATTCCTCTTTATATAATCATTTAATTTATGACAGAAACTATTTTCTCTAGCTTGTCCCTTTGCAATCATCTTGCATACTATCTGTAACTTACTGTAATTTACTTACTGTTTGTGTAATATGCAAAGCGGACTGTAGCCAATGTCTGCTTATCACAAGGCAGAATATTTGTTTATCACCCCTGAGCATTGAAGCAGGAAAACTCACCTGAGCCAGAAGAAGATTAATGACCTCTTCCTCATTCTCCGTCATCTCTTCCTTGGAAACGTCCTCTTTAGACAGACTGGCGATTTCCTGGGCAATTTTAGTCTCGCACTCCTGCAGAATCAGACATCAAAACAACACATCAGGACGTTTTGCTATCAGTAGCCACTGAAAAAGCCGCGAACACTTTAAAATAATGCTCTGTTAGTTAATGTACTGGTAACACTTTAGGTTACAATTCATGCTATTAAAGTGCTCATGAAATCAAAACTAACCATATTGATTTTATTAGCTCACATTGCTAGTTTGGTGGTGAATAAATCATCTGCGCATGTCATTAAGAAAAAAAACAATTATATAACCATGTGATCTGTAATTGAAGTCTGAAAATCTACTTTCTGTTAAAAATTCTCAGGCCCCGTTTACACTAGTGCGTTTTCGTTTTAAAACGCATACGTTTTGCTACGGTTACCTCATCCGTCTGCACTACACCGGAGTTTTCGAACCACGAAAACGGAGCGTTTTAGAAACGCTGGAGAGGCCGTTTTTATTCTAAAACGCTGCTGCTGCATCTCTGTGTGGATGTGGGAAAACGGAAACATTTGAAAACGGAGGCGTGGCTGCTGAGATCCGCTACGTGATTGGGGCTTTGGGTCATAGCGTAACCTTCCCTTATTCGTCAAGCGCACATGACTATGACGCCACCGGCAGACGGCAGACCAGCCTTCACTGTAAACACTGTATTTTTGATAGCCATGGATGTTTTATATTAATTTGTTGCTTTAAGTAACAACTCGACCTCGTCTTCTGTCCACAAAAAGACCTCTCTTGCTTTCTTTGCCTTCGCGTTCATCGTTCAACCAGCGTTTGTTGACTAACAATAACCAAATGCCGAGCGAGACACGTGCTTCCTGTTTATACTTGAACGCACATGCCCAGAGTGCGCAAATGGTCACGTGATATACGTTTCTGGTGGAGTAGTGTGGAGGGACATCTGTTGAGAGACGCTGAGTGAAACGCTAGTGTGGACGCGGATCGTTTTCATGCTAAAACGCCGTTTTAAAACTAAAACGCACAAGTGTAAACGGGGCCTCAGACTAGGTCTGTTTTAGGTAATGGGCGTGGCTAACATACTTAACTACGCCCCTCCAGCTGTAAGTGTTTCCAACAAAGAGAAATGGTGAGGAGGAGTCTGTTATGTTGTAATAACTCTGCCCAAACACTTTTCCAGCTCTTTCTGAATGAAATGCCTTCTTTACTACATCAGGTTATGGCTTCAGTACTGACTAATCTAATATTATATGCTCAAATATATTATTGCAAAGCTTCCTGTTAAAAATATGAATTTAAAAGCTAGATTTGTGAGGGGTGTACTTATATATGCTGAGCACTACATGCTGTTTACCCAGAGTGTTTACATTTATACAGCAAGTAATACAACAAGCATTTAAGTCCCGTTTACACGAATGCGTTTTCATTTCAATGAGTTTTCGAGCCCCAAAAACGGAGCGTTTTGGAAACGCTGTAGAGGCCGTTTTCATTCTAAAACGATGCTGCTCCATCTCAGTGTGGATGTGGGAAAATGGAGACATCTGAAAACGGAGGCGTGGCTGCTGAGATTCGCTACTCGATTGGGGCTTTTGGGTCATTGCGTATCCTTCCCTTATTCGTCAAGCCCCACATGACATGACTATCATGAAATCACATGACTATAAGCTCCACATTAAATCACATGACTATAACGCCACTGGAAGACGGCAGACCAGCCTTCACTGTTAACAACATGGACACAGAAATGGGAGCGTTGTTTGCACTATTGTCAGTTTTAGGCACCATTGTGCATTTTAACTTTGTCGTATTTACTACAACAGCTGCATATATTCGCAAGAGGCAAGCTACTGTTCGAGCACTCGCTAATCGCTCGCGTTTCAAGCTGTGTAAGCCCTATTTAGAATGCAGAGCGAGACACATGCTTCCTGCTTATACTTGAACGCACATGCCCAGAGTGCGCGAATGGTCACGTGATATACGTTTGTGGTGGAGTAGTGTGGACGGAGATATGTTCAGAAACGCTAGTGTGGACGCAGATCGTTTTCATGCTAAAACACCGTTTTAAAACTAAAACGCACTAGTGTAAACGGGGCCTTAGTTTGGGCTAGCTTTTGCAGCTGGACATTGCTTTACAATGTCGTTGATGGGTGAACATTAGCCGGTGGGGAGTGTCTTTTGTCTCTCCAGGTGTGAAATAATCATGACCATTGTCACTTCCGTGCATACAGCTGAGATGACCCAAAATAGACTTCACAAAATGTCAATCTTTGTAATATTTTCTTTGAATGAGAGAACGAAATTCCCCCCCCCTCATATTTATATATATTTCCCCAATTTCTATGTAACAGAAAGAAGTTTTTTTTCAACACATTAGTAACCATAATAGTTTTAATAACTCATTTCTAATAACTGATTTCTTTAATCTTTGCCATGATGACAGTACATCATTTTTGACTAGATATTTTTTGAGATACTAGTATTCAGATTAAAGTGATATTTAAATGCTTAACTAGGTTAATTAGGCAAGTTAGGGTAATTAGGCAAATCATTGTATGGTTTGTTTAGTAGACAAACAAACAAAAATAAATTGTTTAAGTGGGCTAATAATATTGACCTAAAAATGGTGTAAAAAAAACAAAAAAACGCTGCTTTTATTCTAGCCAAAATAAAACAAATAAGACTTTCTCCAGAAGAAAAAATATTAAAGGAAATACTGTGGAAATTTCATTGCTCTATTAAACTTCATTTTGGGAAATATTTAAAAAAGAAAAAAATGTACATGAGGGCGAATAATTTTGACTTCAGTCATGTGTGCTCTTGCCTGTCTCTTGGCCTCTCGGAGTTTGCGTTTGAGCGCAGTGACGATCCGCTGAACCTCCCAGAGTCTCTCCTCTTTGGACAAATCCTTCACACCGGCCTGCAGGTCTCTGTGCAGACGATTCAAGAGGAACTCCTGCAGAAAGACCATTAAAAACACATCAAATCAATGGCGATGCACCAAAATAAACACATTACTCCAAAGCTACCTGAAAAAGAGTCTTAGGGTGCTTTCACACTTGGTTCAATTGCCTGGACCGTACTCAAGTTTGATTGTCCCCCCTTGCCACCTTCTCAGTTGGTTTGTGTTCACACTGTCTTTTTTCCTTCTGAACCCCGGTACGCTTGCGTCATCAAGCCGCTGTTTTGTGTACAGCTGTTGCCAGGTGACAGACACGAAAGCAACGAGCCAAAATGGACAGACGTCCGCACTCCGCACATTGTGGTCGTTTCGCTTTTACTGAACCTTTTGGTTTAGGACATACAGAAAGCAACTTGCGTCTAACTGCCGCAAAAATAATATAAATGTTCAGAACATCACGCGATGTCTGCAGAAGCTGTTTTTGGAGGAGACAAGCAGACATTATCACTTTTTGTACTGGGTCAGTCCCGCTTGTTGTCAAGGTAGGTGACATACACAGACATACACACACGAATGAACGTTATGAAAAATAAAGTTTGTTGTACAGTTGGTGGTTCACTTCCGGCTTTTGGTACGATTGCATTAATACTACAAGTGAACCGTACCAGAGTTCACATGAACCGTACCCCAGACCACCTCTTTCAGGCAGACTCGAGCACAGTTCACGGGTGCGCACCAGAGTTCAGAAGACGTGTTCACACTAGCTAAACGTACCGTACTATGATGTCAATCAAACCCGGGTGCAGACCAAAAGTGCTAGTGTGAAAGCACCCTTAAATGCAAAGTGTGGATATACCAAATGTAGATTTCATTTGGTCATTCATTTTCCTTTGGCTTAGTCGCTTATTTATTAGGGGTCGCCACAGCAAAATGAACCACCCACTATTCAGCATTTGTTTTACACAGCGGATGTCCTTCCAGCTGCATCCCAGGATTGGGAAACACCCATACACTCTCACATCCACACACACTCATACACTACGTCCAATTTAATTTATTCAATTCACCTATAGCGCATGTGTTTGGACTTGAAACCAGAGCACCCAGAAGAAACCAACACCAACACGGGGAGAACATGCAAACTTCACACAGAAATGCCAACTGACCTAGCAGGGACTAGGACCAGTGACCTTCTTGCTGTGAGGCGACAGTGCTAACCACTGAGCCACCGTGCTGTCCTCCCAATGTAGATTTGATTTAGTTAATAAAAGTTAACTGATAAACAAAATGCGTTTATGCATTATTTTTGAAAGCATCCTCATTTTACAGCGTTTTTACACAAGGGCCTAAAACCCATACACTTTGAACAGAACTGCAGCTTTGCAGGTCGTTTTTTTAAAGCATCTGATGGTGCGTTCACACCAGACGCGGATGAAGCATCAAGCTAGAGGGATTTACATGCAAAGTCAATGCAAAGACGTGAATAGACATCCTGCAGCGTGAATGAAGCAACATGAATAATGTGATTCGTGTGAATGAATCGGTTGAGCGCTTTGCACGTTTGACGCAATTAATGTGTGAATCGTTTGAGTTGGAAAAGCAGAACTTCAGTGGACATTCGTGCCAAATTACCTAATATAAGCTTGCTCTAGTACGGGTGTGATTATGATGTAGCGCTTGTTGTTGGTGTCCGAGGGGAAATTCTCCTGAAGACACCGGACAACAGTTCATCAAGCTGGGCTCAGCTCAGTCAGAAGCACCGCTGAAAGCTTCCATCATCCAGGTAAGTTTCTGGAGGAGTTGAACTCAGAGAGCTGGGTGCACCTCTGAAAAGATCTAGTAGATTCATATACATAGTGCCGAACAAATCTACGTTGGTTTTTAGCCTTCCTAAAGCACTTAAACACAGCTATTGTATGTGTTTAAGACAATAAAATCCATGTTAGCTATTTAGCCACGAAGCTAGAGTCACAGGGCAGACAGAAGCCCTGACCATGATGCCCTGACCAATCTGCATCAATTGTGAAATGAATTTGATGCGCGAATGAAACTAATCTGACACGTGAATTTACGCACAAATAAATTCACGCATCTATTTACACATGATTAGCACGATTTATTCATGCATGCCACGTCTGGTGGGAACACAGCATAAAAGATGTTGCGGCAGTTCTTCGAGATTTAGTTTGTTCTGTTTCTTGCTGTCATTCCAGTCAGACTGGATGATTAGGCTGTGATGACATCTGTATTTTGTTCTATGATATATTTCAGGATATAGTCATTTAAAAAGCCTTTTACGCCACTCATTATATAATGCCAAAATGACAATATAATATCGTCACAACGCAAGTACAATTGGCTTAAGCTGATGACTTCTACTGCATCATATGAATATATGTTGGTAAGACTTCAGGACTCCACTCATACTTTCAATCAGAAATGATGTAGCTTTTTACAGTATTTGGAGAGCATGTAAATGAAAAATTGAAGGGTGGTCATTTTGGCTGTCTGTTGTATTACTTTATATTTAATATTTATGTTATAAATGTTGTTTTGTTATATTTTTTATTATAATTTGTTTACATTCTTTTCCTGAATTTTACGTTGTGTGGGCTATACAAGTTTGAAATAAACTTCAATGATAAAAAAAAAAGATTTTTAATTTGTTTATAGTCATTTTAACAATGTAATAATGAGGCATTGGTATCAGAATGTGTAAACGCATATCCTAAATAAAAAACGATATTTGTTAACACAAAAAGTGCCAAGTAAAAAGAGAGATCTTCTACCGAATCTATTTTCAGTTGTTAGACACCCACTTGAATATACACTATAGTATTTTATAGTAAATACTACAAGGTTTTGTTTTAACCATATTAACACTGACACCTCCAATATAGATAAAGATGTAGCACAATCAGCTAAAATATTGCTAGAATTGTTTTTTATGTATGGACGATATATACTGCATCACCAAAAATGATTGAGGTCATGTCCATGTGTTGTGCAATAAGTTGAAACATTGATTAATGTGACAGGCCTGTAGATGATGATCAGATCAGATCTCTGTGTGGAGAACTGGCTGTTGTGCAGACAATAATCTCACTCTATAATTACAATTAATGACAAAAACAAATGTTTCAAAATGTAAATTGATATTTCAAACTGAAATAACAACTTTAAATCTTTTTTTAGTGAAAATACAGGTGGCCTTAGACTTGTATTTTATATATTGACTATTGCCCAGTACTGTATATTATTATATGTACCAGAGAAAAGCTACTGTACTTTTAACCATAATTGTTTTTGTTTGATTTTGAGCCTCCTAAAAAACAGCAACTGTTGATTCCCACACTGAGGCGTCACATCAGGGCTGTTTTCACTCTTCCACAGCTGTTTTTGTTTCCAGTCTCTCTCCACAGTTTGGATCCATCTCCTGTTTTGCATGCACTTCCTTGTTATGAGGTCGAATTTGCGTTTGACACATTAAAACGGCCTTATGTAAAGCCTAAAACAAAACCTCTTTCATTATACATAAGTTCCTCGTCTAGGCAGGAAAAAAGAGAGATCTAAATACATTTAAAGACTATAATAATAAAAGCATATGTTAAATTATTTATACATAAATATTCTATTATATTCGGCATAAATATTCTATTATGATGTATAAATAATGCACAATTTAAATCAAAGGTTTTTTTTATTGTTGAAATGGATTACTTATGCAAATTGTGAAAGAAAATTTCACACGACTTAATGACTTTTTATTTTAAAAATGTATAAATAATTTGTTTTCTAATATTTTCTTTCTTCCTCTCAATTTTTGTTGTAAACTATCACCTTTTAACTGCTTCTGGGAAATTGAATTATTAATTTAATGAGCACATCACTGCTTGTTTCACTTTATCTATGTGTTCAGTTTTTATTCTTATAATAAATGTTGCTTACAGTGCATGTCACTATCATTTGTTCTTGTTATACTGAATACTGCGACACTGAAAAGATTTGTTGTGCAGTAAAGGGAGTTAAAATACATTTTTAGTGTTTAAAGTTAGGATGGTTCATTTTTCCTCTGTCATGACATACATCTGCTTGAAACGCTCCTGAAATGAGGAATAAAAAAAATGTAGGGTGGTGGACGATTTAGTCTTTTGGGAACCGATTGGGTTGTTGGAAGATGGCCATTGTTAACAAAATAATGGATGATTGACGAATGGATGAAGGCAGAGCAGAATCAAGACATGCCCTGATAGCCCTGCCCTAGAGCACTGATAGCCCTCTCCTAAAGGACTGATAGTCCCGCCCTAAAGGACTGATAGCACCGCCCTAAAGGACTGATAGCCCCGCCCTAGAGGACTGATAGCACCGCCCTAGAGGACTGATAGC
>CAIGQQ010014988.1:0-13988 GCA_903798035.1 Danio albolineatus
TCCAACCCTGATCTAAAACAACTGTAGGATCTTTGCTAAAAGTAGGATCTGAAGGAGCACTTGATGATTACAGACAGGTGTCTGATCAAGGTTGCAGCTGAACTCTGCAGGAAGGTAGAACTGAAGTATAGGATTGGGCACCCCTCGAGTCCTTGAACTTGGAATTGTGGATTTCATTCTCTTTTCCCTAATCCCTACGAAGCTGTCCAGAGCAGGGGTCACCAACCCTGTTCCTCAAGATCTCCCTACCTGCAGAATTAATTTGCAAATCTAATCAACTGTAATTTTTTTAAGTACTGCTACAAGTCCTGGTGAATTGTTTCAGGTGTGTTTGATCAGGGTTGGAGCTGAACTCTGCAGGAAGGTAGATCTCCAGGAACAGAGTTGAAGACCTCTGCTCCAGAGGGTAAACCCTAAGAAGAGATTAAGTCAGGGGTACCCAATCCTGACACTGGGGTTGTCTGACCTGCCAGTGTCTCCTGCCCCAGTTAAACTCCTGTACGTTTATTTCTGAGACTGTCACTGTTTTCACAAATCACATTTCATCAAAAGCAAAAGTGTTCCAGCATTCCCAGCGGCTCAGCAGCATTTCCTGATTCTCACACCCTGTGAGATCCAAGATGATAATAATATTACACGACTTTTTTAAGCTGAAGGGATTAAAACACAAAAGATGGAGATGTGGGAACTATTAACTGAACTCCAGCGGGAACTTACCACACAAGAGATGTGATCATGTGTTTACCGTCAGCATACCTCACAACAAAACACACAACAATATGATGACGTTATTCATTCCAGTATTATACAAGACTTTTAAGATATTTTGGTTTTACAAACGCATAAAGTCATGCTTCTTTCCATTTAATTCATCAATAACAGCATAAAGGAAGTTTCTTTATATTGCATTATAAGGTTTTTACATTTTATGTTGAAAATTGTTGTTATTAATTACAGTTTAAATTATGTTTACCCTAACAGTACAAGCTAAAAGTTAACATTTATTTTTATTTACAAAGTGTGCAGCTTTTGTCACTGCAGTGTATCTTTCTGGTCTTCTGGAAGAACATCTCCAGAGCCTCTTGGTACGGAAATTCAGAAATGTCTGGCCCATTTATTGAGATCCGCATGCAAATAAAGTGTGATATTATATTTATCTTAAAATAAAATACAAAAAAAATATATATATATATATATACATTTAAAAACTAGACAGTGGGCCAGTTTGTCTCAAGCACTATTACTACTAGTACATTGATATTAGTATACTTACTAAATAAAATATTTATACTTAGTCTTTACTTAAATATACTTATAAAAATTTAAGTAAACTTCTTTTTCCTAAGGATGTATAAACTGACGTACCAAGCTCAGTCTTGTACAGCCATGGGGAGTATTGCCGCTCTGACAGCCAAGTTGTGTCAAAGCCTGTCATCCGGTGATGACTAGACTTTTTCTGCCTGTCAGGGGAATGTTGTGCAGCACTAGGTGTAACAGCGGTCGTGGTTATGTTACGACACGTAATGGATTAAAAGTTTAGTTAAAAGTTAGCAATACAAATATTTTATTTAATATTCTATGGCCGGAAATGCAGTGGACATGCAGTACAACTAATTACAACTGATAAAGCAAAAATTCCCTTCAAAACAACGCTGTTATTGCTGTCAGACGACATTCTGACATTCAGAGGGTGGCTGTGTGGGACTCGACCGTGCGCGATTCAGAGAGCAGAAATTTGTAAACGCGCGACCGTGTAGTGACAGAAAAGACATGCCGTTGTGTAAATGGGTGGATGGCGGGGCGTTGGATGCTGGAGGGGTGTCGCGGGCGAAAGTGAGGAGAGTTGGGGACTCGGGGGGTCGAAAAAAAAAGTGAAAGTGAACAGCGGACGGGGGAAGAGGGCAGTTGAGGAGGGGGATCGGTAAAATGTGGTGCCGGATCAGATTTCTGAGATGCTGATTCGGATCCGGCGTGTTTTGGCACATATTAAGACCGGCATAGGCTATTTAGCTTGTTTATTAAAAGAAGTTGTGATCTGGCACTATATAGAAAAAAACATTAACTTGACTTTAAGAGGGGGCGGGGAAAGCCGTTGGGAGGGCGGGGCGCCACCCTAATCCTATGGTAGGGGAAACACTGATAAACATATATATATATATATATATATATATATATATATATATATATATATACACAGTACGTATTTGCTTACTCCCAGGGCCATTTATATCAATCAGTGGTGCCTGCAACCCTACGGCTGTTCTCACTGTGCATACCTACCATGTTAGGGCTGGAATTAATGCTGCTTATTTATTTATTTTAGGGCTGTCCAAAAATTAATCGTGATTAATCACAACCAAAATAAAAGTTTAACATAATATTTGTGTGTGTACTGCGTATATTTTATTATGAATATATAAATACACACATGCATATACTTGATAAAATGTTGATTTATATTTAGATATATAAATAAAAATATACGTGTATGATACAAATTTTACATTTAAATATGATGTAACTACTTTGATGTAACTTTTTTATATATAGTTTTGGCTTCTATGAATGTGTTTATCACATATACATAATAAATATATATATAACACACACACATATTATGTCAAAAAAAACTTTTATTTTGGATGTGATTAATCACAATAAATTTTTGGACAGCCCTAATTTATTTATAACATAATTTAAATTGATTATTAAACAGTGTACACTCCGATGTATTGACAAAGCAAGAAAGCATGACAACAAATAAATTCTGGCTTACGGCACCAAAACTTTCAATCAAAACGTGATCAAGTAATGGAACTACCTATTTAAAAAAGGGTGTAAAAACAGGGGTAGCTCATTTCATCATCTTCAAATGTCAATCGGAATGAACTACAACTCTAATAAACAAATTAAATATAAAACGAATGAAATAATAATAAAAAAGAATAAGGCAGTAGTTTACTCTGATAGACATTTGAAGCTGCTACACCTTTTGTTCAAGTACAACAACTACTACTGGAGTAGTAGTTAATTTCGGTAGATATTTGAAGCTGACAATATGCGCTACCAGTTTTTACATCCTTATTTACTGTGGTAGTTCATTCTGATAGACATTTGAAGCTGACAAGATGTGCTAACCATGTTGTTTAGATGAAATATGACAGATTCAGCTACCGATTGCACATTCTGATGAGGTAGCGCAGATCGTCAGGACACCGGAGCTGAAGGACTCGCTTCAAAGGACGGGACAGAAGATAACGCCATCATTTCAAAGTCATTCAAGTCATGTCAAGACTTCATTTACAAGTTACTGTAAAGGTAAGACCAGCGTGTGAATCCTGTGTGTGAGCGAGCAAGAGAGAGCGTGTTTGTGTGTGAATGAGAAAGAGCGCATGCGCTGTGGTGTGTGTAGTCCAGTGTTGGGTAAGTTACTTTAAAAAAGTAATTAATTACTAATTACTAATTACTTAATCAATATTGTATTTAAAATACTTTTCTAATTACTGTGTTTGAACAGTAGCTTAATTACTCAATAAGTAACTTAACTAAATACTTCTTGAAATCCCTATAAACCTTGAGTGGACAAATAATAAATATTTAACTCTGTAAATAATAAATACTTAGATAAAACATATGAGTCAAACATGAAATAGTTTAGCCTTTTAGTTTTCTGAATCATCTTTATTATATTCTATTTTTTTTTAAATCTATAATAATTACATGCATAATAATTTTTAGTATGCAATGTAACCTTCTTAAATATTATTCTGCATATCTATCGATCAGGCAGGATCAGGCAATCTTTACAAAAACAGCATTATTTTTGGCGGTATTAGAATGAAAGCCCGTGCAGTATGATCGGAAGTGGACAAAAGGCTTCAGATTTATACGGCATGTTTTTGAACTGGATTGTGTCTTTCTTGTTTACCTGTGATCCGATCCAGCAAAAGGTGTCTTATTACTCTGTAAACAGAGCAGCATCAGTCATGTTAAACTCGCCGACTCCCTCTGTCACATCTGCATAGTCATCCTAGCCTTTCTCATAGTAATCTTCATAGCCCAGCCCATGTAAGGTGCGCGATAGCCTTGAAAAAGCCGCGCGCTACAGCACACAGGCGCGCAATGAGAAAAAATAAATTGATTAATACTGTAATGTTCTTGTCTGGGAATATTTTCATTTCGTAAAACAGCCACTCGCTTCAGCTGAGTCCGACATCTTCCGCTTTATGACTAGCAGCAAACTGGCGCGCGCCGCTTTCACATGCATCTGCACTACGAGGATTTTAAAGCGCTTACTTTTAGAGCTTTTAGAGTTAGCTTACTTTAAGAGTTTACCTTTACCTTTAGAACATAAATTAATAAAATTGTGTAAGATTATTCAGCGAGTTTAATTATTTTACAATGTGACGCAGGTACATTATAAGTAACTGTAATTAAAATACCTAAAAATGAACAGTAATTAGTTACTTTACTTTTTCAGTGGAAAAGGAATTTAATTACAGTAATGCGTTACACCCAACACTGGTGTAGTCGCTTGTAATAGTTGTCTGTAGCATACAGCTGGGTGTTTTTTGGGAGACTATATTTAATCTCTATACATTTTACATCCTTCCTTGGCCAAATATGTACCTACCGTCAGGGGCGCCGCTAGCAATTTTGGGCCCCATGAAAAAATATGAGCATGGGCCCCCTACAACCAAGCTAGCTATCCAAACTCCTTGTCTGCAATGTAATTATACTGACATATGCATTTATTATTGATTTTGTCCACTATTTATCAGTATTTAGTAAGAGAACGGCCATGACTGTAGCTAGCAGATGATTTATTGTTCAAATGTAAATGTAGTACAAAAAAAGGAACAGTAATCAAATATTCACTGAAAATTGTACATTTCTAAACACACAAAACACCAGTGTGTCACTATTTAAATAACTGTACTGCAACAGTGTCTCATACGATGTGCAATACACTTTGGTTGAGGATTTTGCAAGCAAGAAGGCCAGGCGTTTGGCACTTGGAATTTAAGTCACTGTCAGGTTAATCAACAGACCGTTTCAAGTGTATTTATGTTGTGTTTATTTGGTTTGCAGTGTGCTGGATTTTGCACTCTGTTAATATAAATTTGTTTAATTTTTGTCATTGAGGATTTTGCCGGCAAGAAGGCCAGGGTTTTGCCATTTAAGTAATGGTCAGTTTAAACAAAAGAACATTCATTTATGGGTCTCATTGTAGTATAATTTTGTGTCTTATTGATTTAGTGTATAGTGTGTCATTTGGGATGCAGCTAATGAAATAAATGACCAAAATACCAAATAATAGCCTACCTGGCATGAGTGTAAACGCATTCACCATCGGGAGGCGCTATAATCACTCTCACAGGAGAATACTGCTCCCACAATCCAAAATCCGCATCATCCGGGTAAATAAAGTGCATTATTGTTAGAGTTTTCAGTATGAACGCTCTACTTACACTATTTATTCTAAAAAAATGGAGTAGAATAGTGCACAAGTATGTGATTTGGGACGCAGCTGATGTTAACCTCGAGGTCATCGCTGCTTTGACAGTTTACCTGACGACAGCACTCAACTCTCTTCCCGCTACTGACGGACTGAACCATACAGTGAAAGGAGGGGGGTGCAATTTGACAGTGACAGTTGTGACAGACACGAGGGGCAGATATAAGCCGTATTTTTTTTTTATTTCTAATAAATTATTTTACTTGTAATTTAGAGATACATTCATCATTTATATTACATTATAGTACTGTTATTAATTATAAAGCAGATCTCTGTGGACCCCTAGAGTGCATGGCACTTAGAATCATCCTAAATTCCCCCCACTTAGGTGCGCCTTTGCCCTATATGGGGCGTCTGCTCCAAGGCTGCACTGTAGTCTCCCCCTTCTCCCTCTGCCTGCCATATGTGTAGAAACAATGCTGACATGATATTTGAAACATTATCAAGAGTTGGCAAATATATCGCGTGGATTTGTTTGTACATATACTTTTGACATTGAAAGTGCCTCACCAGCCACAAACCTCACCACACGTCACTGCTCTTTAGTAATGAGGATGTAAAAAATAAACACACACACACGCACATCATTAATGCAGGAAATGAATTTTACTGTCAAATCATGTATTCGACAAACATCCAAGGGAAGTTTACAATTAGATTTATCGTTCCCTCAGAGGCACGCACATAGGGGAGTTCAGATTATGTAGCCTAATCTCCGATTAATCCTCCAAAAAGCGGGAATTCACCTTTAGTTTCACTTCATGTCAGTTATTCTTGACTGTTGTCCATTACTATTTCACAACATGATTGGATGTGCACAAAATGGGCGTTCATAATAACTCTTCAACCTAAAATAATATTAAAAATCCCTGTTGAAGAATATTTAATATGCCCCTTTTTACAAGATGTAAAATAAGTTTCTGTTCGCGTGGGTTTCCTCCGGGTGCTCTGATTTCCCCCACAAGTCCAAAGACATGCACCAGAGGTGAATTGGGTTGGCTAAATTGGCCATAGTGTATGAGTGTGAATGAGTTTGTATGGATGTTTCCCAGAGATGGGTTGTGGCTGGAAGGGCATCTGCTGTGTAAAACAGATGCTGGATAAGTTGGCGGTTCATTCCGCTGTGGCGACCCTGGATTAATAAAGGGACTAAGCCGAAAAGAAAATGAATGAATGAATGAAAATAAGTTTCTGATGTCTCTAGAACAGAGATGCCCAAAGTAGGGCCTGCGGGCCAAATTTGGCCCGTGGCAACCTTTGATTTGGCCCACCGTCCCATCTGAGGAGAGAGTGAGAATGATGTGAAAGTGAGAATGATTAAAATATCTTTAACAAAGAGATCATCGTTTCTAATTTAATTTAACAGAACATTCTTTTGTTTGTTTGTTTGTTTTAATGCTGAACTACAAAAAAGCAAACTGAATTAAATGTTTCAATTAAATATTGTAAATGAATCTGATGTGTAAAAATGTAAATACCGTCACTCGATGGACAAACTATGCAGAAGATATCAGCGAGCAAATCATGGCAAAAAACTAGTGTAATTCTGTTATAAATGAGATTGTTTTCGTATTTATTATAAATTCTTATAAAACGTAAAAGAATATACGATATAAAGCCATGTTTTCTAGAGATCATCATTTCTAATTTAACATAACATTCTTTTGTTTGTTTGTTTGTTTTAATGCTGAGCTACAAAAAGGCAAACTGAAATGAAATGTTTCAATTAAATATTGTAAATGAATCTGATTTGTAAAAATGTAAATACGGTCACCGCCGATATCTTCTGCATAGTTCTGTTATAAATGAGATTGTTTTTGTATTTAATGTAATTTCTTATAAAACGTAAAAGAATATACTATATAAAGCAATGTTTTCCAGTAATTTAAAAATATTATTAAATAAATTACGAAATCACCCAAGCATATTTACCTTCGGCCCACAAGCCTTAATCAAGTTTGGTTTTTGGCCCTTTGTAAGAAAAAGTTTGGGCACCTCTGCTCTAGAGCGTGCATGAGAAGATTCAGTTTAAAATTCTCCACAATATTTTATAACTCTCTGAAACGGTCTTCTCTAGGCTTCGATCCTAATTGTGGCGTTTTGGTGACTGTCGCTTTAAATTCAAATGAGATTGTGCTCTTTTCAAAACAGGGCGGGGCTATAAACACCTGTGTCAGCATAGTGGCGGATTCAAAACTCTATTGTCGGACGGCTGCTTCTCACTTAGGGCTGTTTATGCTAATGAGGGAGAGATGGTCACTAGTGGGCGGGCCTTTCTCACTCTGATGACACGTACAAAGGGAGAATATCAATCAAAGTGTTTCTGCAGACTTTAAAAAAAAATGTGAATATTATTTTTATTATTATAGGCTGGTTACACAGCGGGGAAAAGAAGTATTGAACATATTTCTAAAGGTGCCGTTGACTTGAATTTCCCCCCGGATGTTGGTAACAGCCAAAGAAATCCATAATGAAAATGCAAATGAAGTGATGCGTAATGAAATGACGCAGGGAAAAAGTGTTGAACACATGAAGAAAGGATGGTGTGAGGCAGTGAAAGCCCAGACAGCAGCTGAAATCTCTCAGTAGTTCTTCAGTTCCCTCTGCCCTTCCTCAGTGTAAATGAACATCACCTGCTTCAGTCCAACATCTACGTTAGCAGGAGGATGAAGATGAACATTTCAGCAAGAAATTGATCCAAAACACAGCCAAGGAGACTCTCCGATGCTTTCAGAGAAAGAAAATCAAGCTGTGGAATGGCCCAGCCAGTCACCTGATCCAAATCCAATAGAGAATACAGAATAAAGCTCAGATCTGATAGACGAGACCCACAGAAGCATCAAGATTTTGACGCTCTGTTGAAGTCTGTGAGAAACTCACACCTGAGCAATGCATGAGGCTTCATTCTCCATATGAGAGAGGTGTCTTTAAGCTGCCATCACCAGACAAGCCTTTTATAAACAGTATTAAAGACATTTCAGTAGTTCAGGACTTACTACTTGTGTCATTTAATTGTTATTACACATAACTCATCTTTCAGATTTTTGTTTTGTTTTATTTTTATGTTTGTATTGTTTGGGTTTTTACCAAAATCTGGTTCAATTCCATCTCAACAGCTCCTTTAGAAATATTATAACATGACAATGAGTTCCATACTTATTTTCCCGGCTTTCTTCACACACTGCTGCCCCACAACTGTGTTTAAACCCCTAATAAAAGTGATTTCTTTAGAAAAATAGGTCCCCTTTGGAGGTTCTCACTTCAATCTAGGAAGTTGTTGTGGACACTTGGTTTTAGCACAGAACAAAACTCAGATTTTAAATCTCAAAATGCTAAATTTTTCTCAATATTGTGAGTCTACAGTACAAATATTACATTTTGTGAGTCTTTTCTCTTTCAATTTAATCAGTTTTTAATGGGGAATATGCACAGCTAGTGTTTTTCAGCTAATGATGAGCTTCCGGTGAGAGCTTTATGTGACTATTTTTAACTTTATACGGTTCCTTTTACAGCATCAATGTTGTAATGTAATCAAATATAATCAGTTAAATACACTTAAGCATCCATTTGGTTGTTAAAACGTAAACAGAGACGAAAGACCATTTAAACGCAGGCGCCGTCAGTACCACCCGCATGGAAAGAACCAATATGAGGATATATGCGCATATATGAAACCTATGTGCAGTATATATGCTACATATATGTGTGTATATGCCACTTATAGGCAAAATTTAGGTGCATATATGTATATTTGTAGGGTACAAGATATGTACCCTATATAGCTCATATCTCACTTTGACAACTGTCATACCCTGTCAATTGCCATTGTATTTATTATTTTAGAAATTCCAATTGTGTTGTTATTGCACTAACGTGACCCACAATATCATTAAACATTTTTAGCTAAATCCCTGAGATAACTTTAGGGATCCCTGAAAGTTCAATTAAATAACAAAAAGTCATTGCTTGGTAATTTGAATTCGTTGTGTGTCGATCACATAACTTACTAATTTCTCTCAATGATTCTCCCATCATTTAGTGTCGCTTGAACATGTGAAATGATTGACAAAATACATAAAGCTATTTAAATATATCAACATCAGCGGTTGGGTCTCGTTAATCAGGTACTGTCAGACCTCATAAGTCAATACACACAGTAAATGATTTCATTGTAAAGTGTTTTCTTTTGGTTGTCAGGTGTCTTTTCTGGTTTGGGGGAATTTTCTAATGAATCCAGAAGTCCAATATTACCAGAAGCTGCAGAGAGAACAAAAACAAACAAACTTTGACTTGTAGAAGTAGTCAGATTTTACTTCAGAATTGAGGTCATAGATTAGAATTTGCATAAAATGTGTATATATATATATATATATATATATATATATATATATACTACCTGACAAAAATCTTATCGTGGATCCCAGTTGTAAGAGCAACAAATAATAACTTGACTTCTAGTTGATCATTTGAAAAAGTGGCAAAAGGTCTTTCCCATGAATCATCTGTTGATCTGCATCCCAATCATCACCAATACTGCAGAAGACCTACTGGAACCCGCATGGACCAAGATCCTCACATAAATCAGTCAAGTTTGGTGAAGGAAACATCATGGTTTGGGGTTACATTCAGTATGGGGGCTTGCGAGAGATCTGCAGAGTGTCTGCAACATCAACAGCCTGAGGTATCAAGACATCTGTGCTGCCCATTACATTACAAACCACAGGAGAGGGCAGATTCTCCAGCAGGATAGCGCTCCTCCTCATACTTCAGCCTCCACATCAAAGCTCCTGAAAGCAGAGAAGGTCAAGCTGCTCCAGGATTGGACAGCCCAGTCACCAGACATGAACATTATTGAGCACGTCTGGGGTAAGATGAAGGAGGAGGCGTTGAAGATGAACCCAAAGGCTCTTGATGAACTCTGGGAGTCCTGCAGGAACGCTTTCTCTGCCGTTCCAGATGACTTTATTAATGCGTTATTGGAGTCACTGCAGAGATGTGTGGATGCAGTCCTCCTCCAAGCTCATGGGAGTCACGCACAATATTCATTCTGTCTCCACTGCAGCAGGACTTTATATTCAATTCTGGACATTATTGAAGGTTCAGTGACGAGACTTTAGTCTAAGCAGAGTCAGACCGCACTGTCCTCATTACATCAGTCAACATCAACACATGGTCATATTTTACTTTGGTAAAATCAGCATAATCTAAAGGCCTTCACCTTTCATATAAGCCACTGCTGATACCAAATGATCAACTGGAAGTTGAGTTATTATAGGTTGTTCCTAAAACTTGGATAGGCGACAAGTCTTTTGTCAGGTAGTGTGTATATATGCATATTAAAATAAGAAATAACTTTAAACTGAAAAGAGTAATGGTTAAATCAAAAATTACTGAAAATGACTAATTAAAATCACAAAGGCAAACTAATGACAGATATATCTACTGTATATATATATGTTTTGTGCTTGTTGTACCTCAAGGAGATCCATCATTATCTTCTCCCTCGATAGAGGACTGGGGATTAAACAAAATTAGCATTTCAAATATTTAATGGTAAGTAAATTTAAAACTTCATATAGTAACCCACCGGGCTCCTTGATGTTAAAATGACATCAAAAATACATTAACAATGATAGCTGATGTGTTGTCAATTGACTACCTTGATGTCAATTTGACATCTAACATCCTTGTCAAAAATCGATTACAAAATAGTCGTATAATAGATTTCTTATGTGTTTTTCGAATTTTGGATGCCAATTTGATGTTTTGATTACATGCTTTGTAGGGAAACAAAATCCAGTGTAAATTGGTAGTTTAGAATGGTAACACTTTATTTGGATGGTCCATTTGAGTATTAGTAGACTGTCTACTTAATATCTGCTGATACTGACATTCAACAGACATTTAACTGACCATAAGAAACTTTGCAAGTACATGTCAACTTACACTAACCTCAACCTAACAGTCTACTTATAATCTAATGAGAATTAGTTGGCATTTAGATGCAATGTAACATAAATTCAACAAACGGACCGTCGAAATAAAGTGTGACCTTTAGAATTACTAGAATTAATTAGATAAATACAACTTTTCTTACGTTATATTCTTCTAGTGTTGTTAATTTGCTGGTCAAAGGGGCATCAATGTGGGGATGTCAAACAGAAGTCACGTTTGTGAGATAAAATTGATTTTGCATGTTTTCTGATGTTGTTTTGACATCAGGGTGCCATCATAGGAATATTTGCTATATTTTTGGTATGATAAGCTAAAAATGTAGTCATTCTTACCCATTCCAACACTGCTGCCAACACATGAAACTGCAAGACAGAAGACATGGACAACAATCATCTTTATGTTAATCTTAGGGCGTACTCACACTATGTACAGTTCCCTTGAACCGGGCCGAAGCACGCTTGTCCCTCCTCCCATCTCCCCCGACGGCCTGCACTCACATTACATTGGGGCCTGAGCACGCTTACGTCATCGATGATATGCTGTTCAGTGTCAGAGAAGCGTCTCGCTCAGCACAGTGGACATTTCTTTCTATCATTATCTGGTTTCAGTGGTTTGATATGCAGTGACACACAGTCAGATATTCCCCCGAACAGATCAGCCACTGCTGACGCTCATAAACACTCATGACGTCCTCGTGCTGCAGGAGTGAGGAGGTCTGCTGAAGGTGCAGCTGTGGTGCAGTGAGGGGTTTGTGTCTTTAATAATCTACCACAGTTTGTGTTCATGTATCTGGTTAACTTGTGTTCTCATATCGTGTCTAAAAGCACGTTGTAAACGCGACGCGTGCCGCTTTGTTTACGGATTAAAATGCGTTTGTGAGCTCGCGTTCCTCTGCTGTTTGTCGTTGCTATGGCTACATCAGCTCTCCTACACACGTGCGGCGGTCCTGTTTCATAATGGTTCAGCATTTGCCGCTGTGTGCATTAATACTGCATGTGTGTTGCTGTTTTTACTTCTGGTTAAGAATAGAGTAATACACTGGGAGACCGGGGGGTTAGTTTCAGGGGTGAGGTGTCTGAAATACGGGCGACTCCTGATAAAAACGAGTAATGGCAGATATGCTCACGCACACACTATGACTACTTCAGTATTGATAAGCCGTGGTGGGCATTCTCTCGCGCTGAATGATGTCGACCAATCGCAACAGACTGGGTCATCGGTCCAATCAGCACAGATTAGCATCGCGCTAAGGAGGGGTTTTGGAACAAATGAATCACTGAACGATTCATAGAGGAGTCGCTGGGATAATGAGGTAAAAATAAATGCATATTATAAGACAATGAAAGTGTTTTTTGACCATGCATGCATATCAGCCTGCTGTTGGAGACCCCCAAAACCAAAATATGACCCTTTTTAATTATAATAGGGGCTCTTTAAGAAATCCATATCAAACAGTCCCTAAAAGTCACGTCTCCTCTTCAGTTTTGGGCTCAGGCGCGCTCTGCACTCACACTACAAGCGTACCGCGCCAAAGCCCAATTGAACCACGCTCAAGCACACCTCTTCCAACCGGGCCAGGGCCGGCCAACTGTTCTTGACCCGATTCAGAACACTCACACTTCTCAAACGATCCAGGAAACGGGCCTGGGCACAGTTCGGATAGCATAGCGTGAGTGCACCCTTAGTTATTAATTGATCAGTTCTGTCACTATGCATCAGTTAAAAGTGTCTGAATGTCATTGTGTTAGATTCCAAAACAACAGGAAGTGGCATTTCTTCTTAAAAAGGAGATTACAACCATTTCACAGCAAGACATTTTGAAATGATTTAAAAACACAACCCTAAATCTGAAAATGTAAAGACAGTATGAAAAAGCCAAATAAAAAAAGTACAGTAGTGATTTCCACATTTACTTGGACTTATATTGGACTGCGTATTTTATCGCGGACCATATGAACACAAAATATTTTGTCTGGTCAACTTCATTTCATTTGTTAATATACATCCTTTCCTGTTATTCAAACCTGCTGGTGAAATAATGCTGTGATGAGAATCAGGTGATGTCAACAGGTGATTGTGATTATGTGTCACGATCACCAGCGATCTAACAGCCAGAGATTGCTGGTAAACACACATACACACAGTTTCAGTTTCACGACAGCCATCCCTACCTTCTGCCTGCCTATTGACTACGATTCTGGATTGCCTGTATACATCTGTTTGCCTGCTTACCTGACTTCACCAATAAACCTGCGATTGGATCCTCACTTCCGTTGTCAGTGTCACTCATCACGTTACATTATGATTTGGTACAAAACCAACATCTCAGAAAAGTCTAGAACAGGGGTGTCCAAACTACGGCCCGCGCCCGTGCAACGTTTTGGTGAGCCATGGCACAACAAGGAAAAAGTAAAATCAAAAGCACAACATCACTGTTCACATTAACAGAGTTTATGATGAGTAAAATGTATATTATGATTTTAAAATGTAGAAAATAATTCCATAATAATACCAC
>CAIGQQ010014993.1:0-10984 GCA_903798035.1 Danio albolineatus
AATAAAACAAATAAGACTTTCTCCAGAAGAAAAAAAATATTATCAGACATACTGTGAAAATTTCCTTGCTCTGTTAAACATCATTTAGGTAAAAAAAATCAAAGGGGGGCTAATAATTCTGACTTCAACTGTGTGTGTATATAATGTTAATAATAAATAAAGGTTTAAATGAGCATTTTAGACAAAATGTCAGACAGGTGGACCATCAAAAATTGATCAGCGAAAGTGGGCCCCGGCGTGAAAAGGTTAAGAGCCCCTGCCCTACACCTCCTCCCACTGTCTCATGGTTAGAAGATTTGATGTCTTTTTTATATATTGAGAAAATCAAAATCACATTAAGTGGTTCCACTGGAAAATTGTGTAAAAACTGACATCCTCTAATTAATTTTGTCAAGATTTCAGCACATCTCTTTGCTGATTTGTTTTGTTTTTGTTGTTTTTTTCCGCAAGAAAGATCTCTGCCCATTTTATTAGTGAGTGTGTGTGTGCCATTTATATTTGATGCATATTTATTTAGTTGCTTTGACAATTCATGTAGGTGCTAATGTTGTTGTGTGCGTTTTATTAATTTTTTAATATTCTTTTCCTTGGGGGTGGGATGGGGGATGGAGGGTGTTTGAATGTTCTTGTTCACCCTTAATTATTGTTAAAAAAGAAAACATGCAAATTATTGATATTGTGGTATTTTTTTTTGTCGACGCCACAAAAATAAATAAGTGAAGTTTGTTTATAAACTAATTTCGAGAGGAGCACGTGCTAATGATTGATAGCAGCTGGTCCACATTAGCTAATGCATGATTCACCAATCAGACGATTCCTAAATCACAATAAATAACCAGAGTAACTTACCTTAGCCATCTTCGTCTTGAAGAATCCCCCCCTTTCACCCCTACTCCTCCCCTTTCATTATCAGGGCAGCACGGAGGCCCAATGGTTAGCACCACTGCCTCACAGCAAGAAAGTCACTGGCTCAGATCCTACCTGGCCAAGTCAGCATTTCTGTGTAGAGTTTGCATGTTCTCCCCCCTTGTTTGCGTGGGTTTTCCCCGTGCACTCCGGTTTCCTCCCACAGACCAAAAACATGTAACATAAGTAAATTGACAAACTAAATCGGCATCATAGATAAGCGTAGAATTCAGCATACACTCTCCAGAGTCATTCACAATCTACATTCGCCAAGGGGGGAGTTTTAGAGACCTACCTGAACTCGGACTCCCCTCTCGCCCTGCAACGGGGGGGAGCACCGGGCTCGAGGATCTCACAAGCTCAGGGCCAAACACGCTTTATAATCAATCATCAGCAATGGCGAACTCACGGGGTAAATAAATAAATAAATTAATAAATAAATAACAAAAAAAAGAATTGGGGAAATAAAAACTGTATATTAGAAAATAAGTTTGGATTTTGAGACCCTGAACAGTGTGGCTCATATAAAATACTACATGGTTTTTATATTAGTTAATGCACAAAATATGTCTAATTTTTCCACTTCAGCTTTGTGCTTTGTTGTGTGTTGTGCAGGTGGAGTGAAGTGACCCGCAGACTGGAGCTCTGGGTTCAGGTCCTTGAGCTCAACGACGCTGGGGTGTTTGTGCCGGTGGAGGTTCAGCCAGCTAAAGACGTCTGTACTGGAGGAATCTTTCAGCTCAAACAGGTCAGTGTGGACTCCAAACGTCTTGATCCAAACACATTGAAGACCTGACCACAACATAATGCGTCCTATGATGCAGAGCATGGCTTGACAGCGTGAATGTGTTTCAGGGTCAGTCCCGGCGTGTCCATGTGGAGGTTCGGTCAGTGCAGGATTCTGGAACTCTGCCTCTGATCACAGAGTCTGTGCTGAACATCTCTATGGGGAATGTGGAGGTCCATCAGGCTCGAGCTGCCAGAAGCACAGACACACAGAGGGTAAAACACACTCTCACATCACTTCAGAATCATCAGATCAGAATCAAAAAGAGCTTTATTGCCAGGTATGCTCACACATATGAGGAATTTGTTTTGGTGACAGAGCTTCTACAGTGCAACAGAATTACAGAGACAGGACAAAAAACAGATAATAAATATATTCAAAAAACAGAAGTGTTAAATGCAAATATACAAATGGACAAGTGTATGTACAGGCATATTACTATATACAACGTTATATGTGCAGCTGTTATGTGCAAATTGGCGTGTGTAGTGTGTTGTTAAATAAGTGTATGTGTGTGTTAAAAGTGTAAAGCAAGTAGTGATGTTGGTTCCACGATTATTATCATCAAGTGTTCATGAGATGGATTGCCTGTGGGAAGAAACTGTTTCTGTGTCGGGCTGTTCTGGTGCGCAGTGCTCTGTAGCGTCGACCAGCAGGTAACAGTTCAAAGAGGCTGTGTGTGAGGGGTCCAGAGTAATTTTGGCAGCCCTTCTGCTCGCTCTGGATAAGTACAGTTCTTGGAGAGTAGGGAGGATTGTACCAATGATTCGTGCAGCAGTCCGAACTATTCGACGTAGTCTTCGAAGGTCAGATTTGGTAGCTGAGCTAAACCAGACAGTTACTGAAGTGCACATGACTGATTCAATGATGGAGGTGTAGAACTGTTTCAGAAGCTCCTTTGGGAGGTTGAACTTCCTCAGCTGACGAAGAAAGTACAGCCTTTGAGCTTTTTTCACTTCAGTCTAGTCTAAGGGTGCTTTCACACTAGCACTTTTGGTCTGCACACGGGTTTATTTGACGTCATAGTACAGTACGTTTAGGTAGTGTGAACACGTCTTCTGAACTAGGGTGCGCACCCGTGACCTACACATATGTCTGTCCAAACAGCTTAAAAAGTAGATTATTCACCATAGGTACCCTTTAAATGAGGCTTTCCAGTCTCTGTGTTCAGTCGTTTACCCTTACTGTATCTGTTCAGGTCAGGGATTTTACAGCACTTTTACAATGTAGATTGTGTCAAAGCAGCATCACAAAGAAGATTATAGTGAATTGAAACCGTGTCAGTCCAGTTTTCAGAGTTGAAGTTCAGTTCAGTGTGGTTTAATATTCACTACTGAGAGTCCAAAAACTGAAGAGTAATCCATCGATGTGCAGCTCTACAAGTCCCAAACCATGCAAGCCAGTGCCGACAGCCGCGAGGAACAAACTTCACCAATTGGCGAAAGTGAAGAATTAAAAAACCTCGAGAGAAAAAAGGATGAGTTGGGCACCAATGTACAAATTGTAAACATGACTGAGTGCTTCACTTCCCCTTTTAAAAAGTCAGTGTATGTTTTGTGCATGCGTGATTTGAATGAATCATTTAAGCACCCCTTGGTGGATGGCCATGTCTTTTGCGTTCATCAACATCAGAATAAGGGCAAGATCTACACCGCACGCACACCTGCTAAACCCAGTGGAACATTCTCTACACCAGGGATCACCAAACTTGTTCCAGGAGGTCCGGTGTCCTGCAGATTTTAGCTCCAATCCTAATCAAACTCACTTGAACACGCTAATCAAGCTCTCACTAGGTATACTTGAAACATCCAGGCAGGTGTGTTGAGACAAGTTGGAGCTAAACCCTCCTGGACCGAGATTGGTGATCTCTGCTATACACTCATGACTGATTGTACACAGTTGTTATTGGTGAATGAGGCAAGTGTGTGTGTGTGCTTACTGATGAGCTCAGGTTTGGACTCTGAGTTTGTTTTGTGTGTGTGTTTGTCATTTGTGTAGGTGGGAGATAAAGATATGGACAGTTACCAGGTAATGAATGTATTACATGTATAAATAATCTGTCATGAGTATTAACATCTGTGAAGCACTAGAGTTGTCTCTTTTGTTTATTACTGTCATTTTATTTTATTGCTTTCTTGTTTATTTTTAAAAATATTGTTTGAAATAAATGTGCGTGCGTGTTTGTGCGCGTTTTTGTGTGTGTTCGTGTGCATGTGTTTGTGTGTGCCCGCATATGTGCATGTGTGTCTACATGCGTGTTTGTGCATGTGTGCTTTTCTGCATGTGTGCGTGTTCGTGTGCGCATATGCGTACATGTGTGTGTGTTCTATAGGAGGTTGATCTGGAGAGACTGAGGGCTAAGTGGCTCACAGCTCTGACTCAGCGTCAGGAATATCTGGATCAGCGTCTGCAGAAACTTGTTGGCAAGCAAAGTAAGAGGGCGCCAACTCTGATTTTGATGAACTGCATAATGGGTTATTCAATTCTCAGACGTGACTCTTTCTTCTGGTCAGATAAGTCAGAGGAGGACGTGGAGAGCGAGTCTCAGCTGCTGGAGTGTCGTCTGACTTTAACAGAGGAGAGGAACTCTGTGCTGGTGCCCTCTGCTGGCAGCGGGATCCCGGGAGCCCCAGCAGAGTGGTGAGTGATTTAGCTGTTTCCATCCACCTATTTTTAGGCTCATTTTTGGAATATCAAATTAGAAAAAAGCACAATGGAAACTCAAAGATGTGCACGCATTTTGAAAACGTGCCTAAAACGAATGCGCACAAGTGAGTAGGATAAACTCTTTCAAATGATGCATAAACTACAATGGAAAGACATGTACCGAATTCAAGCATGCGCATCAATAAAGTAATGTGATGTTGTTTATAGGAGATCATGTAAGGATAAAACGTGCATTAATGTCCAAACCAGCATTTCCAGCAAATTGTAAAACATCTGAAATGTGGTTTTGCTCTTTTTAAAATCCCTCAGCCAAAGTCTGTCATGACATTGAGTATGTTTACATGGACACCAATAATCCGATTTTAATGCGATTAAGACAATACTCTAATTAAGAGTCTACCTTGTAAACCGCGATTTAATCTGATAGGTCATAATCGAACCAAACAGACATAAAATGAATGACTTTTTCCTTAAAAACAAGCAAAATAATCTGCCAATGGGGTAAGCGACATAATCAATTTCCGTCTGAAGATTATTTTGCTCAACTCATTTTTCAGACACTTTATTTCTGTAAACAAGACAATATTTTTTACTTTTCTAGAAAATAATTCTTGATTGGAAGCATTGTGGATAGTTGGACTAGAAACGAGACACAAACTAAGTGAGACAAGCTTTTTTTGCAGTGTAAGCATTAATTGCTGGCGGCTAGCTGGCAGCTAGCCCTCACAAGGTCGTCCAGTAAAGCTAAGCAGGGCTGTGCCCGGTCAGTACCTGGATGGGAGACCACATGGGAAAGCTCGGTTGCTGCAGGAAGTGGCGTTAGTGAGGCCAACAGGGGGCGCTCAACCTGCGGTCTGTGTGGGTCCTAATACCCCAGTATAGTGACGGGGACTCTATACTGCTCAGACGGGGACTCTATACTGCTCACTGCTCACTGCTCAGACGGGGACTCTATACTGCTCACTGCCCACTGCTCAGTGAGCGCCGTCTTTCGGATGAGACGTTAAACCGAGGTCCTGACTCTCTGTGGTCATTAAAAATCCCAGGATGTTCTTTGAGAATGAGTAGGGGTTTAACCTCAGCATCCTGGCCAGATCTGCCCACTGGCCTCTGTCCATCATGGCCTCCAAACCATCCCCATATCATAAATGGCTTCATCACTCTGTCTCCTCTCCACCAATCAGCTGGTGTGCGGTTTGGCGCAAAATGGCTGCCGTCGCGTCATTCAGGTGGATGCTGCACACTGGTGGTGGATGAGGAGATCCCCCCCATTGTGTAAAGCACTTTGAGTGCCCAGAAAAAGGCTATATAAATTATAATTATCAATTGGGTATATGAACCTGGTTCCTGTTCCTGCAGGGTTCCTGTGCCAGGAATGGAGACCCACATCCCAGTCATCTTTCTGGACCTCAATGGTAAGCTGCTTACTGTAGAAATGAGCATCATGACTATCATAATGTTATTATAACTCTGTCCAACAACACACTTAACCTACAGTTCAGCCTGATGCTAATGTTTCATATGTATAAAATGAATGAATTAATGAGTATATATATTCATTCATTCATTCATTCATTTTCTTGTCGGCTTAGTCCCTTTATTAATCCGGGGTCACCACAGCGGAATCAACCGCCAACTTATCCAGCATATTTTTATGCAGCGGATGCCCTTCCAGCCGCAACCCATCTCTGGGAAACATCCATACATTCTCATTCATACACTACGGACAATTTAGCCTACCCAATTCACCTATAGCACATGTCTTTGGACTTGTGGGGGAAACCGGAGCACCCGGAGGAAACCCACGCAACCACAGGGAGAACATGCAAACTCCACACAGAAATACCAACTGGCCCAGCCGGGGCTCGAACCAGCGACCTTCTTGCTGTGAGGCGAACGTGCTACTCACTACACCACTGTGGCACCTATATATATAACACACGTCGGCCACCACAGGAAATAAAAAAAACGGCCACTGCGTTAAATGCGTAATTTTTTTTTTACGTGTTAAATATTTCAAATTAATCGGCGTTCGTTAACGCGCTAATTTTGACAGCCCTAATATATATATATATATATATATATATATTTGTATTTATTTTATTTTATGTTTGAGTCAAAATGTGATATAGTATTTGGCTGATGAAAAAAATCCAACATAGGAATTTTAAGTTTACTTATCATAATTTTCCTCGGCTGTTGTCTTTCGTCACTTACAGCTGATGACCTTCACAATCCTCTGTCTCCTCCTCTGGCTGGAGGTCTGGATGCTGTGCTGAACAGAGAAGACAAAGAGGACTTCATAGATTTACAGATAGTCAAACACTATGAGAAAGAGGTAAGGAAGCAGAATTTTACATCATGAAACTCCACACTGCAGCATCTTGACAGGAAGTTTCCTGTATTAAGGCTTTTTTCTGGCCTCATTAAGTTGATGTGCCACAAAAATACCAACAGTTAGAATATTTCTGATATTTAGAGCCATTGTATCCCTTAATTTGATGCAATTCTAGCTGAAAATAGAAACTCACAAACAATTTAGTGACAATACCCTGGCAACCATCCAGAATGCCATAGTAACATAATTAAATGCACTTGTTACACTTCCTAGCAACAGTCAGAGCACACTAGCAACCATCCAAAACAGCATGTTAAAACTTGAACAAACCACTGAGCCACCATGCAGCCCTAAAATGAGACAACAAAACATAAAATACTTTAACAACAACAGTAACAAGTCAAAAACCTCAATCAATACCATTGGTGATAAGCAATTTTGAAGACGTGGGTTTCTTGAAGGCGCTTTCTTGGACGTGAAATGTGACAAACTCTCCCTTTACAGGTGAAGGCAGAGGCATCATGGGATTGCACGGTTCATGACAGCCCTGAGCTGAATCGAGCCACAGGTCAGGATCAGAGGGTTTTCCTCACCGTCAGCACCACTGTTCTACTCAGTCATCCTGCACAAATGCAGCTGGTCCTGCGCAAACGCATCTGTGTCAACCTCACCGGACGCCAGGTGGGACATTTCAAAGCAGTCGTATTCTAACTGTTTTTAAGGTTTGAACAGGGACTATATTTTGGATAAAGTGCTTGAAAATGTAATCGAGTTGATGGCGAATACATGGAAAACTAAGCTGCTGTTGGAAGTGATGTTAATGCCCCAGTATTGACCTTATTTCGCTCCGCCCACTTTTAATACTTCGCTTTTCCGCATTTTGTCATCCAACTTCCGGTACGCTGACACAGTACATCAGATGACTGTTTCAGAAAGTCATTACATAGTGTATAGTTAGCTGTACTTTTAGAACAATGGCATATAATGCTAGTTCAGTAAATGTTTTGAGATGGGAGTACGGTGAAACCTCCCTGCAGCGATCAGATGGTCTCATATTGTCCCATCCATCGTTACTGTTAATGTGGGTAGACGATATGAGCCAGAGGTAACTTACAGGGGTGTTTTTAATTACTTTGTCCTGTCACAAGGAGTAGATGGAGCGTTTATGAAGACTTATAAAAGTACCGAGGTCTACCAATATTTACACAGTGGGAAAGTTGGTGGTGTTCTATTACACAGTGAGGGGGATTTCGTCTTTTTAAAAGCAAATGTGCCCCCCAGCCATACCTGTCAACATTGGGATGTGATAATTTTTTATAGTATTATTTACAAAAGAAAATTTAAATTTGCAAACAGTTTAGCTTATTAAAATTAGCTGTTATAAAGAAATAGGTTCAAGTTATCAAATCTTATTCATCTTTTCCTAACTGTATAACATACACATTATGAATAAATAGCAGTGAATGAATCTCAATTATTTAGTTTTTTGTTTGATTACATGAAATAACAGAGGTGCGCTGATATAAATAAAAGAAGTTCACATATATAGTTATAATGAAAGCATTCGATTGCTTTCCTAAAGTTTTAAGCTCGTTTAGGAAAAAAATTATTTGTGTTTGAAAAAAACCTCATCAAGATCGACATCTTTAGATGTTATTATTATTAATTATGTGTATATGTCTGTTCAAACACAAACACAAAACCCAGTATCCACTGTCGCTACGCTTCTAATCGAGTGTACAGAATCCGTTTGGGAAACAGCGTCTGTTTATCACTACGGACGCGTTAGCTGAAAGTCACGCAACGCTTTATGACTGTTTTGAGAATTGTATAGGAGGAGCGACGGCACCTGTAATGAAAAGGAAAGGGAATCCCGCCGTTATGTTTATTTCAAAGTGTTTCATGGACAAATAAAACGAAAGCACAGACAGATTCCAACAGATTTAAGAGCAAGGGCGGCCCCTGGTGGTTCAGCGGGATGGGTTGCGTATAGGGAGGATCGGCACCCGTCGGAGAAATACGGGAGAAATACGGGAAAATACATTTACGGGATGATAGCGGGATACAACTGTAAAATACGGGAGAATCCCGGGAAAAACGGGAGGGTTGACAGGTATGCCCCCAGCCAGTCGAGCAGTCCATGCCATACAGTGTGGGGGCTACTTAGTAAGCAGGGATCAGTGGAGACTACAGGATGTTCGTGCATCGCTGGTTTAGGAAGGTCCTGTAGTCACGCAGCCTTTATATTATGGAAGGCAAGTAAATATATAAATGAATAGTAATATCTTGTAAGGTTTGTGTTAACATAAGTAAGCCATAAATGTAAACAGTATGGTAACGTATTTGTGTAATAATACACAGCTGCTGACTCGGTTACCATCAGCAGACTGAGTATCTGGTCAAATCTCTTCATTTGTGAGGTGTTGGTCTTATTCTTCAATGCTGAAGTCGCTCGTTTTTGCGATTGTTTTAGAACTTCTGATTCAGTCGCCTATTGGAGAAATGACTAGGAATAATAAAAGGCAGAAAACGGTCAAACTACTCGCTCTACAAACAACTGTTTGCATAACTACACAGACAAAGTAGAATAATATAATAAGAAAACATCAGTTTATGACATCAAGCAGAAGAACGAGCTGTTTTTAATGTCTAAAAATGAATGGAAGTGAGTGAGACCGGAAGTCTCGAGACAAAAAGACTCAAATGGCTGCGCCCGCTCGTATGCGGAGAATAACGTCAATAGTTAAGTGTGAAGTTGACACTATACTGTCACTGAGTGCTGTCTTTCAAATAAGATGTTAAACTGAGGTCCTGACTCTCTGTGGTCATCAAAAACTCCAATGGCACTACACACGATTGTGGCCATAAATGTGCTATATAAATGCACATTAGATCATGATGGGAATTATTGAACATGTCTGTTACGTATTGATCTGATTTCTGGCTTACAGGGTTTTGCTCAAAGTCTCCTGAAGAGGATGTCTCACCGCAGCTCAATCCACGGCTGTGGAGTCACGTTTGAGATCGTCTCAAATATCCCAGGGGTATGTGAGAAGAACGAGCTCATTAAAAAACAAAACATGGTCTATTGCAGGGGTGTCCACACTTGGTCCTGGAGGGGCAGTGTCCTGGAGTGTTTAGCTCCAACCCTAATCAAACACATCTGAACCAGCTAATCAAGCTCTTACTAAGTATACTAGAAACTTCCTGGCAGGTGTGTTGAAGCAGGTTGGAGCTAAACTAAGCAGGACACCGGCCCTCCAGGACCGAGTTTGGACACCCCTGGTCTATTGTGTATTTAGGAATGTGATTATCTGACTAGACTGGTAACAGAAGAGTGTGTGTTTGACAGGACATGCAGGGCTCTGAGGACAGGGAAATGCTGGCTCGACTCGCCACCAGCACCGACAACCCAGGGTCCGCCAGTGAAGCCGCTATTGAGAAATACCTGCGCAGTGTGTTAGCAGTAGAGAACATCCTCACACTGGACCGTCTCAGACAGGTCAGACACACAGTTGAAATCAAAATTATTAGCCCTCCTGTGTGTTTTTTTAATTTTTCTTCTTCTTCCCTCAAATATTTCGCAAATGATGTTTAACAGAGCAGGGACATTTTTCACAGTATTTCCTCTAATATTTGTTTTCTTCTGGAGAAAGTCTTATTTGTTTTATTTCAGCTAGAATAAAAGCAGTTTTTTTATTTTTTACACCGTTTTAAGGTCAATATTATTAGCCTCTGAGCAATATATATAGGAGGTTGGACGGTATCAAAATTTGGATACCGCCCAAGCCTAATCTCCTCCCTATTTTACCTCTGTATACGGTATTAATGTGCATAATAAAAATAATTATGATGCAAGGCTCAGACAGCGTCACCAAACTGTTGGCTTGTGCCTAAATCATTCAGAAACTGAATAGTGTATATGTGACCTTAGGTTCGCGGTCACCTGTTTGTTGCACAATTTGCAAATTGTCTTGTTCGTATTAGAGATCTGCGCACTGTCTGTATAAACACACACACACACACACACACACAGATACACAACACCACGCTCTCTCTCATTCACACACATACTGTATACACACACACAGACATAGACAGCACCAAGCCAGCGACGCACAGCATCACGCTTTCTCTCATTCACACACATACAAACACACACACGTAGACAGCAGCAAACAAGCTAAACACAGCATCACGCACGCTATCTCTCTCGTTCACACACACACACATAGACAGCACCAAACAAGCGACACACAGCATCACACTTTCTCTCATTCACACAC
>CAIGQQ010015001.1:0-32137 GCA_903798035.1 Danio albolineatus
ACCCACTTAACGTGCACTTACCTCTGTCTCCTGTCCGCTTCATAACAGAAGCCTGGACCGACACCGACACAACATGAGCACTCCCGATCACTTCCAGGAGCTGGTGGATCAACTGAAGCGGATTCTACAGCCACCAGCTCCACTTCCCAACGCACCACCAGCACCGAGCACTTCCGCATCCACCACTTCTTCTTCGGCCCTTCCTTCCAGTCCCATGGCCCGACCAGCGCCCTACTCAGGCGGGGCGGAGGAGTGCAACGGATTTCTTTTGCAATGCTCACTAACCTTTGAAATGCAACCTTCTCTGTATCCCTCAGATAAAGCGAAGATCGCCTACGTCATCTCCTTACTCTCCGGACCGGCTTTAGGATGGGCAGAGACGATCTGGAATCAAGCCGGGCCGGTGATGGATTCGATTACCAACTTCATGAGTTATTTCAAGGAAGTCTTTGGACGTGCAGATGGAGAGGTAGCCGCTGGAGAACAACTGTATCACTTAAAACAAGGTACCATGTCTACTCAGGATTATGCTCTCCGGTTTCGGACTCTAGCGGCTGCTAGTGGATGGAATGAGAGATCACTACTGACCACTTACCGGCTCGGCTTGGAGCCAACTCTGCGCATCCAACTGGCTGCCCTCGATGACACAATGGGTCTGGAGAAATTCATACAGCATTCCTTGAGATGTTCCGATCGGCTAAAGAGCTATCAGCAGGATTTAGTGAGCAACCCTGCAGCACTCCTCCGATCGCCTGAGTCATGCTCTCCTCCAGAACCAGAACCGATGATGGTGGAATCTGGAAGATTATCTCTAGCGGAACGACAGAGGAGGCTGACCCGGGGTCTGTGTCTCTACTGTGGTGTTGGCGGACACACACGCCTGGAGTGTCCCCTTCGTCCCATTCGAACCTCAGTGAGTGTATTTAGTACCAGTATTGAGAAAGGTAATCCTCTCACTTCTACTGTACAAGTAACTACTTCATCTGTTTCCCTCCATGTCACAGCCCTCATCGACTCCGGGTCAGCAGGGAATTTCATCTCCCAATCCCTCTGTCGTCAACTCGACCTCCGCACAGAAGCGTCCTCACACATCTACCAGATACAACCGATAACACCATGTGCAAAAGCTCCAACTCGGATTCATCGTCAATGTGAAGAAATCCTATTACAAGTGGGAGTCCTACATCAAGAGAAGATCCAATTCCTGGTTCTGGAGGGAGCCAACATGGATATCATCTTAGGGCGCCCGTGGCTGGTGAAGCACGATCCCATCATCTCTTGGGGCACAGGAGAGATCAAACGATGGGGTAATGAGTGTTCGTCAGCCTGTTTTCCCAGTCTTCCCCTCCAGGGTCGAAAACCCATTTCCCTGTTCGCGACATCTGTTGAAAGTCCTCCTGAGAAACAGTCCAGTAGCATTCCTATGCTATATTCCTCCTTTCGAGATGTCTTTTGCCCCAAGAGAGCTTCCCAGCTACCTCCACATCGGCCATGGGACTGCGCCATTGACCTAGTTCCGGGTGCCCAGTTGCCGAAGGGTAGGATCTACCCGCTCTCGCTTCCAGAGACGAAGGCAATGGAGGAGTACATACGGGAGGCTCTGAGTCAGGGGTACATCCGACATTCCAAGTCTCCGGCGGCCTCCAGCTTCTTCTTCGTGGCCAAGAAGGACGGAGGGCTGCGTCCATGCATCGATTACCGTGTCCTTAACGAGAGCACCGTAAAATTCAAGTATCCTCTTCCCTTGGTCCCATCAGCATTAGAGCAACTCCGAGAGGCGAAGATCTTCACGAAGTTGGACCTCCGCAGCGCGTACAATCTGATCAGAATACGTGAGGGGGACCAGTGGAAGACCGCCTTTGTGACCCCTACCGGCCATTATGAGTACCAGGTCATGCCCTATGGCCTGGTCAACGCCCCCTCCGTATTCCAGAACTTCATCCATGAAGTCCTCCGGGAGTACCTCCATCGTAGCGTGATCGTCTACATTGATGACATCCTCATTTACTCCCGGAGCGAGGCCGAACATCGCCACCACGTTGCGGAGGTCCTAAAAACCTTGAGGAGGAATCGACTATATCTGAAAGCCGAGAAGTGTTCTTTCCACCAACGATCTGTACAGTTCCTGGGTTACATCATAGACTCTAATGGGATTCGGATGGACCAAGGGAAGATCGAGGCTGTCTTGTCCTGGCCAGAACCTACCACCATAAAGGAGCTGCAAAGGTTTCTGGGCTTCTCCAATTTCTATCGTCGTTTCATCAAGAACTACAGTGGTATCACGGTGCCTCTCACAAACCTCCTCAAAGAGAAACCGAAGAAGCTACTCTGGTCCCAGGACGCGGCCGCAGCCTTCCGCCTTCTGAAGAAGGAGTTCACCAGAGCCCCCCTCCTGACTCATCCTGACCCTGATCGTCCCTTTATTGTGGAGGTGGACGCTTCCACTACTGGAGTCGGGGCTGTGCTTTTACAGCATCATGGTACTCCGCCCCGACTACACCCATGTGCCTTCTTCTCTAGGAAGCTGAGCCCGGCGGAGCGGAACTACAACATCGGAGACCGGGAACTCCTCGCTATTAAGCTCGCCCTGGAAGAGTGGCGACACTGGCTGGAGGGAGCTCAACACCCGTTCCAGGTGATCACGGACCATAAAAACCTTCTATACCTCAAGGAAGCAAAAAGATTATGCCCCAGACAGGCCAGATGGTCCCTATTCTTTTCACGATTCCACTTCTCCATCACCTACCGTCCTGGATCCAAAAATATTAAAGCCGATGCTCTTTCCCGTATGTATGACTGTCCTGATCAAGAAGAATCACCCTCGAACATCATTCCTGATCACATCCCCATCTGCCCGATCACCTGGACGACTCCTCCAGTTGTGGCCACTCCAGAGGTTCCCCCTCCGCCGGGATGCCCTCTTCATCGGCAGTTCGTACCACCAGAACAGCGGGTAGATCTACTCCACTCCTTGCACACCTCACTAGGCACTGGGCATCCAGGGATCAACAACACTCTCTCGCTGGTATCCCAACGATTCTGGTGGCCTAACATGGCGAGTGATGTGAGGAGGTATGTCCAGGGATGCAAGGAATGTGCCCAGGCAAAAAGTCCACGTCACCTTCCTACGGGCAAACTCCATCCCTTGCCGATCCCGAACCGTCCCTGGTCACACCTAGGAGTAGACTTCATGACGGATCTCCCATCATCTGAGGGTAATACATGTGTCTTAGTCATAGTAGACCGATTTTCTAAATTTGTGAAGCTGATCCCTCTGAAAGGTCTTCCCACAGCCTTCGAGACCGCGGATCAGATCTTTAACACTGTCTTCAGATCCTTCGGAATACCCGAAGATATCGTGTCCGACCGAGGTCCCCAGTTCATTTCCCGGCTCTGGAGAGCTTTCTTTAAACTCCTAGGTGTGGCCGTCAACCTCTCCTCAGGATACCATCCCCAAACCAACGGACAGACTGAGCGTAAGATCCAAGAGGTGGGACGGTTCCTGAGGACCTTTTGTAGTGGTCACCAGCACTCCTGGAGCCAGTATCTGGGCTGGGTGGAATATGCCCAGAATTCACTGCGGCAACCAACCACCGGACTCACGCCATTCCAGTGTGTACTGGGCTTCCAACCACCACTCTTCCCCTGGGATGGCGAACCATCTAATGTCCCCGCAGTGGATCACTGGTTCCGGGAGAGCGAGAGAGTCTGGGACGAAGCCCATCAACATCTTCAGAGGGCAGTCCGCAGAAGCAAAGTGATCGCCGACCGAAGGAGAACCGAAGAACCCAATTACACGCCGGGTCAAAAGGTGTGGCTATCAACCAAGGACATCCGAATGCGACTGCCCTCTCGCAAGTTGAGTCCCAGGTTTGTTGGTCCCTTTGAGATCCTGGAACAGGTCAACCCGGTAACCTACAAACTCAAACTCCCCTCACACTACAAGATTCACCCATCCTTCCATGTATCACTCCTTAAACCCTTTCACGACCCTGTCCTTCCCTCCACAGAGCCTGACCAAGAAGAGGAACCCCCTCCTCCATTGCTGCTGGAGGAAGGTGCAGTCTACGCGGTCAAAGAAATCCTCCGTTCCCGACGTCGTGGTGGTAGATTGGAATATCTGGTAGACTGGGAAGGTTACGGACCCGAGGAGAGGACATGGGTACCTAGAACCGATATTCTTGACCCCAACCTCATGTCAGAATTCCACGAACTACACCCCAAATTCCCAGCACCACGAGGAAGAGGAAGACCACCACGGCGTCGGCGGTCTAGGCCCTCAGGAGCGGGCCCTGGGGAGGGGGGTACTGTTACGGATTGGTCAGGCTCTCACGTCCCTCAATCACGAAGATCACCATCACCTGCCTTCTGATGAGCACCCAGCTGTTTCACATCTCACGAGCACTATATAGTCACAACCCTCCGGTCGCTTAGTGTCCAGGCTCGTTCCGACGAAAGTGGACACTAAGCGATTCCCTGGCGATAGCATACTCAACACTTTGAACATTGAACTTACCCTGTCTGTCTTCTCTTCATCCTAGTCGTCCTGTTGTTCCCGAGTCCTCCTGTTCCCGAGTGTCCTGTCTGCTGTATCTGGTGTGTGCTGTGATCCTCTTGTGCTCCATCGCCCCTGCCACGGAGGAATACAAGTATCCTGTTACCGATCCTCCTGGCAATCCCTATTGTGCTCCTCTGTTGTTTTCAAATAAACCCACTTAACGTGCACTTACCTCTGTCTCCTGTCCGCTTCATAACACCGGTTGCCCTAAATAATGCAGACTAACAATCCTTTAGAGGATTTGGATTCCAAAGCATTTGTGTTTTATGTGTATGCTAATGTAAAGAGATGTGTCTTTAATCTAGTTTTAAACTGACAGAGTGTGTCTGCTTCCCGAACTGTGCTAGGAAGGCTGTTCCAGAGTTTAGGTGCTAGATAAGAGAAAGATCTACCACCTACAGTTGATTTTGATATTTTGGGAATAATTAATTGTCCAGAATTAATTGAGCGTAGCGGACGTGATGGGCTATAATAAATCAGGAGCTCCTGCAAATACTGGGGAGCCAAGCCGTTCAGGGCTTTGTAGGTAGTCAGTAAGATTTTAAAATTTATACGATATTTAATAGGGAGCCAATGCAATGCTGAAAGAACTGGAGTAATATGATCATATTTCTTTGTTCTAGAAAGCACTCTAGCAGCTGCATTTTGAACTAGCTGAAGTTTGTTTATCAGGCCAACAGGGCAGCCGCCTAGTAATGCATTACAGTAATCCAATCGAGACGTCATGAAAGCATGAATGAGCTTTTCCGCATCAGACATTGATAGCATGTGTCGAAGTTTGGCAATATTTTTAAGATGAAAAAAAGCAGTTTTACAGATGCTTGAAATCTGGCCTTCAAATGACAGGCTGCTATCAAAAATCACCCCCAAATTTTTGACTGAAGATGAGGACTGAACTAAGAAACCATCAAGGGTTAGACAGTGTTCTAAGTTTTTGCGTGTGAGATTTTTGGGACCAATAAGCAAGACCTCAGTTTTATCTGAATTTAGTAATAAGAAGTTATTAGTCATCCAATTTTTAATATCAGCTATACAATCTGTTAATTTAGTAAATTCAAACAAATTACCAGGTTGAGAGGAGATATAAAGTTGTGTATCATCAGCATAACAGTGGAAGCTAACTCCATGTTTTCTAATGATATCACCTAGCGGTAGCATATATAGTGTGAAAAGTAAGGGACCAAGAACTGAGCCTTGTGGTACACCACAGTGTACTTTTGATCTGTATGATGTCTCTTCATTAACTGATACAAATTGATAACGTTCAGATAGATAAGACCTGAACCAGGCCAATGCAGTTCCTGTAATACCAACATAATTTTCAAGCCTATCAAGGAGAATATTATGATCAACTGTATCAAATGCAGCACTGAGGTCCAATAGCACTAAGAGAGAAATGCAACCACGGTCGGACGACAGAAGGAGGTCATTTGTGACTCTTAGGAGTGCGGTTTCTGTGCTATGAAATGCTCTAAATCCAGATTGAAATTTTTCATAAATATTGTTTCTTTGTAGGAAGGAACATAGTTGAGCAGATACGATTTTTTCTAAAATCTTTGATAGAAAAGGCAAGTTTGAAATTGGTCTATAATTTGCTAGTTCTTTAGGATCAAGCTGTGTTTTTTTAATAAGAGGCTTAATGACAGCTAGTTTAAAAGTTTTAGGAACGTATCCTAGGAGTAGGGATGAATTCAAAATGTTAAGAACAGGTTCAGAAACTTCTGAAAACAATTGTTTTAATAATTTGGTCGGTATGGGATCTAGCATAGACGTTGTTGATTTTGACGAATTTATCAGTTTAGATAATTCTTCCTCACCTACTGTTGAAAAAATTTGAAGTTTATCCATTACCGGTCTACAATGCTCTAATTGGGACGAGGCTGTAGGAGGCAGACTGTTGGTGCTTATTTTATCTCTGATATCATTAATCTTGCGTGTGAAAAAGTTCATAAAGTCATTACTGCTATGCTGAGAAATGCATGTTGATGCTTTATTTTTAGTTAGATTAGCTACCGTGGTAAACAGGACCCTAGGGTTATGTTTATTTTCTTCTATTAAAGTTGAAAAATAAGCAGATCTGGCTGACGTTAAAGCTTTTCTAAAGTTAAGCGAACTTTCTTTCCAGGCCAGACGAAAAACTTCTAGTTTTGATTTCTTCCATCTACGCTCCATTTTCCGGGCTGCTGTCTTTAAGACACGTGTGTGCTCATTGTGCCATGGCGTCGGATTTTTTTCCCTAATCTTTTTGAAGTGTAACGGAGCAACTATATCTAACGTATTAGAAAGGACGGAATCAATGGTTTCAGTTACAGTGTCAAGCTCTTCTAGACTGCCTGGAATGTTATAAAAATTAGACAGATCAGGTAGGTTACTAACAAAATCATCCTTAGTGCTAGCGGTGATCGTCCTGCCATATTTGTGAATAGAAGATGATTTTGTAGAGCTATCGATGCACAATAAACAGGAGATTAAATAGTGATCTGAAATGTCATCACTCTGCTGCACAACTTCAACATTATCAATATCAATACCATGTGATAATATTAGGTCTAAAGTGTGATTATGTCGATGGGTAGGCCCTGAGACATGCTGTTTCACTCCAACAGAGGCTAGTATGTCTAAGAAGGCCAGCGTTAAAGCATCTTTTTCATTATCTATATGAATATTAAAATCACCAACAATTATAACTTTGTCTGTGGCCAGAACTATTTCAGATAAGAAATCAGCAAATTCTTTTGTAAAGTCGGTATGGTGCCCTGGAGGCCGATAAACAGTTGCCAGTACAAATTTAGATTGAAATGTATTGTTTAAATTGTTCACTGAAATATACATCACTATTACTTCAAATGAATTATATTTGAAATCAGATCGCTGAGTAGCACTAAAAATATTACTGTATATTATGCCCACGCCTCCACCTTTGCCTTTAGGACGCGGCTCATGTCTATAATGATATCCTTCAGGTGAAGACTCATTTAGGGGCATGTAATCATCTGGTTTTATCCAGGTTTCTGTTAGACAGAGAGCATCTAGCTTTAGATCAGTTATCAAATCATTAATAAAAAGAGTTTTAGATGACAGCGATCTAATGTTCAATAATGCGAGTTTTATTTTTTGGTTAGCTTTATTTTTTATTTTTTGAACATCAATTAGATTATTACCTTTAAATGGATTTGGGAGTTTTTTATATTTAGAGGCTCGGGGAACAGACACAGTCTCTATGTTCTTATATCTAGGTGATTCTATGTGCTGCAGATTATTTGAGTTGGGTAAACCGTGGAGACTAGCAGACGGTTGGTTAAGCCAATCTGTTTGCTCCCTGACCTGGGCCCCAGTTAGTCAAATGCCAGCACTAAGACTATATGCCAGATTACTAGAGAGGAGAGCTGCTCCAGCCCGAGTGGGATGAAGACCATCTCTCTTCAACAGGTCAGGTCTACCCCAAAAACTTGGCCAATTGTCTACAAAACCTATGTTATTCAGTGGGCACCATTTTGACATCCAGCCATTGAGTGATGAGAGTCTGCTGTGAAACTCGTCACCACGATAAGCGGGCAGGGGACCAGAGCATATTACGGTGTCTGACATCGTCTTTGCAAGATCACACACCTCTTTAATATTACTTTTAGTGATCTCCGACTGACGTAGTCGAACATCATTAGCACCGACGTGGATAACGATCTTACTGAACTTACGTTTAGATTTAGTCAGTACTTTTAAATTTGACATGATGTCAGGCGCTCTGGCTCCCGGCAGACATTTGACTATGGTGGCTGGTGTCTCTATTTGTACGTTCCGTACTATGGAGTCGCCAATCACAAGGGCACTTTCATCAGGTTTCTCAGTGGGTGCATCACTGAGGGGGCTAAACCTGTTTGATGTTGGAACGGACATACGGTGTTTTCTCCCACTTCTAGTTTCCCTCACGGTGACCCAGCCGTCTCTCTGCAAAGACGCAACAACCGGAGCCGAACAATGTGAATGGCTTGCTAGACTAGTCACATCCAAATCCTTATCTAGAGACCTAGGACTCTTACTATCCTCAATTAAAGTTTGGATGTGTGTTTCTAATTCTGAGATCTTCTCTGTCAGCCTAACTATTTCCTTACATTTATCACATGTGAAGCCCTCCTTGCTGACAGAGAGAGATACACTAAACATGTGGCATGAAATGCATGTGACAAGAGCAGGAGAAGCCATTTTTACTCACCGTGAGTCGAAGTAAATTCTGACTTACCACAGCAGCGTATAGAGTTAACAGGAGCAGACGGGTTTCTGTTTAATCAGCAGTAGTCAATGAAGAGAGAAGGAGAGGGGGAGAGAGAGAGAGAGAACTAGTGAGAGCGAGAGCGAGAGAGAGAGAGAGAGAGAGAGAGAGAACTGGAGAGAGAGAGGGAGAGAGAGAGAACTGGAGAGAGAGAACTAGAGAGAGAGAACACCTGCACAAAGTGATTTATAACGTAATATAAAAGGTGTAAATAGGCGGAATGTGTGATTAAACTGGACGATGCACGTGAGAGAATAGACGCGAGCTAGTTAACTAGAAAGTGAAAGCAAAATAAACAAATAGCGCGATAGGCGCGATCAAAATCTGGGTGAGATATAAAGGTGAAATACGAGGGTGCAGTCGGGCACGAGTAAGCAGATAAACTACGACACTCGTAGGAGGAAAAATAGACGCGAATCAGCAAACAAACTGGAAAAGAGAGCGCAAAAGCAAGCCGGGGTCTGAAAAAAGCCCAACCCTGAGCTGTTTGCACGTGAGCTGCTTTGCTGTGACCGTGGAAGAGATTTAAAATTAAAGAGCTAAAATTAGTATATAATTAAAAATTTAAAATTAGTATAAATAGTGTCAGTAGTGCGTTCACACTGAAAACTCTAACAATAATAAGTGCACTTTAATTACCCGGATGATGCAATCAGCATCATTTATGGGTCTCGGCTTATTTATGGGTCTCATTGTAATATAATTTTGTGTCTTACTGATTTGTGTCACTGTTCCAGTGTATTGCGCATTGTATGAGACACTTTTGCAGTACAGTTATTTAAATAGTTACACATTGGTGTTTTGTGTGTTTAGAAATGTACAATTTTCAGTGAATATTTGATGACTGTTCCTTATTTTGTACTATATTTACATCTGAACAATAAATCATCTGCTAGCTACAGTCATGGCCGTTCTCTTACTAAATACTGATAAGTAGTGGACAAAATCAATAATAAAATGCATAGGTCAGTATAACTACATTGCAGACAAAGAGTTTGGATAGCTAGCTTGGTAGTAGGCGGCCCATCCTCATAATAATTTAATGGGGCCCAAAATAGCTAGCGGCGCCCCTGGTCAGCACATTATTATGTTGTTGTTTCTTCTTAAAATGTGTCACTCTAGTGACAACAACAGATAAGAACTAAATTTGCTTTGGGAAAAGACACTTTGGTGGACACATCCCCTTAATGCAAGTATTTTAATTTAATTTAATTTAATTTAATTTAATTTATTTTATTTTATTTTATTTTATTTTATTTTATTTTATTTTAAGAAAAAAATCCATTAATTCACAAAATAATAATAACAATAATAATAAATAACGAAAAAGGGTTTATGCGAATAATGAAAAATGAAAACACATTCACTAAATAAATGGAATAAACTCAGAAGACCCTAACGTTATACAGTGCATAGGTAGCTAATTTTCCCTGTGATGGGTTGCGGCAGGAAGGGCATCCGCTGCATAAAACATGTGCTGGAAAAGTTGGCGGTTCATTCCGCTGTGGTGGCCCCAGATTAACAAAGGGACTAAGACGAAAAGAAAATGAAAATGAATGAATGAATATGTGACATAGTTTTCATCATGCTTGCCTTGTTTACTGCTGTGGACTAGGTTACCAATGCTACAGTCAGCTGCTCTAAGAACTTAATGGAAATGCATCTAATTCACATTTTTTCTTTGTTTTTATTGCAAAGAGTTTTTCTTCACATTAGAACAGAAGCCCAGTTATTGTGTAATGTTTCTGTATATACATAAAGAAGGATACCAATGGAGATAATCTATTTAACATAAAGTAACTTTATAGAGTATTGTTTCATTTAGACCAGTGGTTCTCAAGCTATTTTCTTCAAGTACCACCTCGGAAAAAAATTGTCTCTTCGAGTACCACCATAATAACCAGTATTAAAGTACAGTAGCAAAGTAGGCCTAATTAAGCAGCTACAGCGCACAGTTCAAAACAAGAGGCAGATTAATTATTCTAATTAAGAATATTTATTATTGTCAGTCTCTTAAATAAAAGATTTAGCCTATTGTCAAAGGGTTAAAGTGTGTTCTTTTTTTAATTTCATTGTTCAGCGATTCCTCCGCGTACCACTAGAAGGAAGCTTGTGTACCACTAGTGGTACGCGTACCACAGTTTGAGAATCACTGATTTAGACCATAATGTTCTTTTTACAGAATTTGTGACTTCCTAGATAGATCCCTCATTTACATGTTTTCAAGTTTTGTTTTTGGTATTCTCATCCAAATTTGTCTGTCAAATGCTTTCAGTGCTCAGATGTGATGCAACAAGGTTCACCTCCCCAGATATATAAACATAAAAAGCTGTATATCTGTTCTATAACTGCTCCAGGTGACTTTCTGTCATATGTTTTGTTCAACCCAGGCTCATTCTGAGAACGTAGTCCCGAGTACGTTTCTGGAGGCCGCGGAATACGTGCCGCCGGGTACGTCTCTCTGCACTTTTTGCTTTGGCGAGTCCACGAGAGGCCGCTGCGGACGCTTTTTGAGATCTCAGGCGTCTCTCGCGAGCGCCGTTCGCGCCTGCCGTTCTCGCGTAAACCCGGCAGAGGCCGCTGTCGGCCGAGCGTTTTTGGCCGACCGAACGGCTGACTGAGCATCCGATCGGACTGACCCACCCTCCCCCTTCCCTGAACACAACCAAAATCTTATCGATCGACCCACCCGCCCACCCGTTTCCCTAAACCCAACCAACGGCTTTCGAAAAAAAGCAATCCAGAACAAAACGAAACAAAACCCCCTCGTCTCATTTTTACCACATTTTCAGACTTCACCGCGTTCTCGCCCTGCTGTTTACTGGTTTACTTCGTTACGCGGATTCTGCGTTTGTCTTACCTGCTTTCCGGAACCGCTCCTCGCCGGACTCGAACCCCGGCGCCGTCGTCGTGGTGGTCAGCTCCTCTCCGTGGCTCGAGTCCTCCGACGAACACGGCGAGCTAACGGGACAAACTGGCTGCAGCGGTAAAGTCGTCCACACGAGGCGGTCGGCCGGCGAGCGCGAGAAGAAAAGGCGTCACACCGCCCCGTAGCGTTCGTTTAAAAAAAACGAAACGCAGCCGTACGTACCCCTGACCACGTAATGCGCGGTCTCCAGAAACGTACTCGGGACTACGTTCTCACAATGAGCCTGCGTTGGTTTTGTTCGCCCATTGCCTAAACTCAGGTGGTGGAGAGCTCCATCTGAACACAACAATCCCAGTTCCTCTATTGCTTTGTTTTCAGTGATGAGGGCATCCCAGGGCACCAGATTTATAGCACAGGTGGGGGATGCAATGTCAGGTGCAGATAGCAGGACATTTTTAGTTGTGTACCCAGAAGTGCTGTCCCCACCTGTCCTCGTAGTCTGGTGCCCTGGGATGCCCCAATCACTGAGAGCAAACCAGCAGAGTGAAACATACCTTGCCGCCTCTCAGAAGGTATCATTAAAGTGACAACATCAGTCTTAAAGCTAAAATAGTTGTTTATAATATATATGTTTTATGTATTTTTATTTATTTATTTTATTATAATACTTTTGTCACCATTAAATGTCATATTTTTAAATCGAATGTCATAATTTGAATTCATTCTAGACCAGGCATGTCCAAAGTCCGGCCCGCGGGCCAATCACGGCCCGCAGTCAGATTTCATACGGCCCGCAGATTCCATCTCATAATGTGTTATTTATGGCTCGCTAGCTCTGTTAGAATAAATAAACCAAGGGAGAGTAACCAATAGCATTAGAGATAACAAGTAAACCAAGGCCCGCCCCAAGACAAAAATCGAAACAGTTTGGCGCAAGCAGAGAAGAGCCAGCGAGCGAGCGGAGAAAACTGAACGCGCGCGCGGTGCAGGCATGACCTCACTCGCGAGAGCGTACATCGTGCGCACAGATGATGATGTGCGCGCGAGGCCCGTTTCCTCGAGGTGGATCAGTTCAGCGCGCGCGTGAAGATCTCGCGCTTAGGACTGTAATTTGCTCGCGATTCACTTTCTGTTTAAACATCACAGCTGCGCTCGATTAATTTTGGCATTGATTTGCCGCCATATATAATCTTCCTGTAGTTGTTATGCAAACTTTGGCTTCCTGAAAGACCTTTTAGAAGGCAAGAGCAAAATTCACTTTTTTTTAACTTTAATGATAACCACTTTGCATTACTTATAACTCCTGTTTAAAATGTTCATGAGGCAAAGATAGATATCAAACTCATAGAAATGTAAGGTATTCTATACAGTTTGTTCAATTTTATCTGACTCTTCAGATATGAAAGAAAGGCATAATTGTGTGTTTAGAGTTGTTCATGCCTGAGTGGCTTATATTTGGTTATATTGCCATTTGAAAAATAAAGGTAATTGTGACAATGAAAATAGTTTTATAACAGTGTGTATTTTCATAAAACTTTTGTGGTGAAAAAAATGTCAGAAGGAACTATTGGCCCCCGGGCATCTTCACTTTATCAAATTTGGCCCTCTTTGCAAAAAGTTTGGACACCCCTGTTCTAGACTAAAGACTCTTTGCACTGGCACACATACAAAGTAGAAACGCATGGCTCCTTTATAGGGGTGGTCCACTACGATATCATATTTTAAACGAGTTCATGTGTAATGTAGCTGTGTGAACATAAACAACATCTCCGAATGTAGTATGCTCAAAGTTCAATGGAAAGGGAGACGTTTGGGGACTACAAAAAAAATACATCCAGGTTAGTGAGATCACAAACGCTTTAGTTTACGCACATACGCCACGCGTGGTTTTACCTTGTTCTTCCTTCAAAGTCACAAATCCAGAAGAGTGTTTAGAGTTCAGAATTTCAAATCTATCATCACGGAAGAGCTTGTCACCCCGTTCTGGCATATTTATAATAACATTGCTCCATCAAAATGGCCTTTTTCCGTGACAGATTCTTAAATTTGTTCCCTCCAGACATGAAAATTTGGTAACATCCCGGCTTTGATCTTTATTACACAGCATCCTGCAAGACTCTTCTCATGTAAAATCAATGAAATAAATAAATACTGTTAGAAATCAGCGTGAGAAAAGCTTCAAAAGCCACTTCCCAAGAGAAGGCAACTCCATTTACAGAACTGATGGATTACATTCCATCTTCAGACATATTTTGGGATAAATGTGGTCACATTCAGAAGCTTTTTGGCTTTTTTTCTCCCGTTTTCAGTCTTACTATAGTAGCTTACACAAGCGTTTGAGATGTTCACTTATCTGTGAACTGTTTTCCTCGCATCGAAAGTCTACTGTTTAAACTGATGTCGTTTCAGTGACTGATGTGACCTGGGCTGACAGAAAAGAAAAGCACCATTTGATTTATCAAACAGCCGTCTCATAAAAAGACAAAAGCGAGATATGAAGAAAAACTGCTGCGTGTCGTAGACTCTGAAAGCATTTCAAGCTCAGGTCAAAGTTATAAACCTTTGAGAGGATAACAAACGCCTATTCAGTTTCCATTGCTGTGTGCCACGCTGCGAAGCCTTCTGAGTTACTCTTCCCGGAAAAATAGCCCATTTATCCAGAAAGAACTGAAGAGAGGACAACATCCCCAACAGCACTCGCACGAAAAGTCCATTCGACTCATTACAAGTCCAGAACAAAGGGCAAACAGCATATGCTTTGTCTAAAACACGGCTAATAGCCTGACATTCGCTTGTAAATCATCTCATTAGAGGGTTCCTCCACACACCTCAATCCACCTCCAGTGGCTTTTTCAGCTCAGTCAGCGCAAGACGTCAGAGTTAAGACTCAGGCTTAAGGCCTAAATTTCTCCTCACATTTTAAAGGTTAGATTCATTATTAGCATCCCACGAGGGACATGAAATCTTCAAATATGCAAAAAGGCCAACACGAATTAGCGGAGGTCCCACAAGCACATTAAGCGCGGGGAAAATAAGCAAAATAACCTCATAGCTTGGTTGCATTAAAAATTGAAGAGCTGAAAAGCAAACAGAGAGCTTCACACGGAATTGCTAGCCCGTGTGTGCGAGTGCTAATTGCTATGTTCGATTTCCCACTGGCCGGCCGGCACTCCGCTTAGACTTTGATTAAGCGAGAGCTCACCAAGCACAAAGGCCATTATCACACTTGACATTTGAGTTGTGTAAATGAAGCATTTTGAGAATTTCACCTAAAAAACGCCAAAGTCTGTTCTCCAGGGCTGATGAGGGAGCACTTAACTCAGCAAGTCACTCCAAAATGCAATCAGGGGAAAAGACGATCCTCAGCCCTTCAGATAACTCCCTCAGTACGGCTCCTGTGATCAACCGCAAAGCTGAAATGGGGTCTAGGGTCATGCGAATTCAGTGATAATGGCCAAGCTGATGTTTTTAAGAGTTAGCAACTCAATTGCGTCATCATTTCCGTCAAGGTTTGAGAAAAATGGCCCATTATATCAGTCAGATAGCTTCTTTACATCCAATTCAGTGGGGTACTTTTATTTCCTTTATCTTCTGGTTCCCCCAGAATGAGTCTGTGAAGTTTCCGCTCTAAATACATAACAGATCATTCATCTTTCATGCTTTTCATCTTTCAATGCCACTTTTGTATACAATAAATTCCACAAAACAACCTGTGTCTATAGTTTGTATCCGAAAATGGTTGCCTCAAGCATCTTTTTCCATATGGCCAACTTTTCTGGTATGGTAAGTTTGCTTGGTTGCTCACCTTGTATGCTATTTTTCTTGTTATCCAGAATGCTCTGGTTTGAATCCAGTAAAACGTTCATTCAATTTCCTTCAGCTTAGTCCATTTATTAATCTGGGGTCGCTACAGTGGAATGAACCGCCAACTTATCCGGCATATGTTTTGCACAGCGGATGCCCTTCCAGCTGCAACAAAGTACTAATGGGAAACATCTATACGCACTCATTCCCACACATACACTACAGCCAATTTAGTTTATTCTATTCACCTAAACACAGTCTTTTGACTGTGGGGGGAAACCAGCGCACTCAAAGAAAACCCACGCTTACATGGGGAGAACATGCAAGCTTCACACAGAAATGCCCACTGGCTCAGCCGGGACTTGAACCAGTGACCTTCTTGCTGTGAGGCGACAGTGCTAACCACTGAGTCACTGTGTCACCCTCTAGTAAAACACATTAAGTATTCAGTATTTTAGATTAAATGAATCCAATTTACATAATGCAAGGGAAAATGCATTTCCCTGATGGATTTTTACTGACTCTTGTCTCTAGAGATAAAATAAAACATATAAAATCAATTTCACAGAAGGAATTGACCAGTTTGGAGACCAGTTTTAACAGCAATTTTGATTTTGACCCCATCAGTCAAAATAGACTGCTATAAATAAAACCTATAATAAGTTGGAGATATTACTGGAGATATCGGAGGTGCATTTGAGAGATAGAGAAAGATTAAAGTCCATTGCCAACTGTGATCATTCCTGATGAACTACAAGCTATATTACATCCTTCACCCTTAAACTCCTGATACATATATTTTTTCAGAGCGCACAGAAAGTTGTTAGACAAAGCTTTTTTGTTGTTGTTTTACAGTAAAAGAACATGAAAGTTCACATAATGTTGGTTATGTGTGCCAATGTACTACTCAGGCTCAGTTGGAAAAGACAACAAATGTTGAAAATCTTTTTAGACTTCTGAAACAGCATCTCTCCCACTACTAACTAAATTGTAAAATATGTTACTCCGGGGAGGTTTCGTTGCATGTTTCCCAACATAGGCTCATTCTAAAAAAAAGTAGCCCTATATACATTTCTGACGATCACGAATAATGTAGCCAGAGTTACACATGGCTGCATTTTATTTTTAAAATGAATGCTACAGGGTGGTATGGCGCCGTTCCTTTTCTCGCTGACCAGCTGACCGCATACTTCCGTATGGACGGCTTTTCCACTGTTACCAGTTTGTCGCCGCTGTTACCAGTAGCTTGACATGTAAGTCAGGTGAAGAACGGTGCCAGAAAACAGGTAAGACAAAACCAAAAGCTACAAAATAAAATAAAAGTTAATAACAGGGTGAGAATGTGGTAAGATCTGAAAACATGGTAAAAATCAGGGGGCTTTTCTATTTCTGGAATGCTTTTTAAAACACTGTCCTTTGGGTTTTGGGAAGGGGGGTGGGAGTATCGTTCGGTTAGTAAATCAGTCCAACTATTGGATTTGCGTGAGAACAGCAGGCATGAATGGCACTTGCGAGAGAAAGTTGAGATCTGTAAAAACGTAAACAGTAGCCTCCGGCGGAAGATTTTTCAACACATTTCTAAAAATAATAGTTTTAATAACTCATTTCTAATAACTGATTAATTTTTTCTTTGTCATGATGACAGTAAATAATATTTTACTAGATATTTTTCAAGACACTTCTTTACAGCTTAAAGTGACAAGTTATTGTATAATGATGGTTTGTTTTGTAGACCAAAAAAGAAAACAGCTTAAAGGGGCTACTAATTTTGACCTTATGGTCTTTAAACAATTAAAAACTGCTTTTATTGTAGCCAAAATAAAACAAATAAGACTTTCCCCAGAAGGCAAAATATTTTCATAATGTGAAAATTTCCTTGCTCTGTTAAACATCCTTTGGGAAATATTTAAAAAAAGAAAAAAAAATCAAAGGGGGTCTAATAATTCTGACTATTCCTCTTGTGGAACCGTGCTTCACTGGTGTTGAACCTTAGTGCTCTGCATCACAGTATTATGCAATACAGTACAAAGTGAGCTACTGAAAACTGACCACACCAGAAAAGTGTTCCATGTGACACAATTTGGTTTTGTGGTATTTATTTGGTTTTGTGCAACACAATCCTTTATTCATTCATAATTTGTCCTTGTGAATATCAGTGGTGTGAAAAGGAACAAAAGTTGTTGCCGTCATACTGCTCCAAATATAGTGTTCATTTCATTTCCTCCCAGAAATGGTAGTCAAACATACGTTTTTGCAGTTTCACTAAAATTTAGGCTGAAGCACATATTTCCAATAAGCTTGTGTTGAAGCAAGTTGAACTAAGTCGAAAGCATAATAGGACTCCTTTAAATATGACAGCACACTGACTTGGAAACATCAGTTCACATTCTCAAAATTTGAATAGACAGCATAACAAGAACAAGGTAAAAGTTCCAGGAATGTGACCGAAGAAGCAGTTAATGGACCATCAGAATGAGCTCTGGCTTGGGTAAAGGTGAATGTGGAGAGAGTAAACCTGAACAGTCTGAACCTCATTACTGCACAGCTCACTGCCAGCCTGTTTTTTCTCACATGATCAATTATTAAATGCTCAGATTTCTTCTCTCAACTAGAAAGGTGCATCGAGGAGAATCCTATATAGAACATCCTATAATGGACATTACATCATAGATAATGGACAGGAAACAGAGAGACAGAGATTCAGTTACAGTGTTTGTAATATCATACCAATAAATGTTTGCTTGTACTATTTCTTCAGAACATATAGTATGTACTCCGAGTGGCACCATCACTTTATTTCACAGTCTCTTTGTTAAATGTTGCATGTAACAACAACAATATAGGTTCAATTTAGCATATTCCATAATTAATCAGCATATGCCTAACAATATAGTAAATATATATCATTTAATAATTAATATTTTTTCAGTATTTAAATATACAGTTACACTTTAACAATGTACCGGGGGGAGGAGGTCCCTCCGGGGCTACTTTCTCCCTCCCCCCCACCACCAGTTGCAGGGGTTGTTGTGAATCAGGCAGTCGGCGCACACCTGTGGTTGCGTGGGTTTCCTCCGGGTGCTCCGGTTTCCCCCACAAGTCCAAAGATATGCGGTACAGGTGAATTGGGTAGGCTAAATTGTCCGTAGCGTATGTGTGTGAATGAGAATGTATGGATGTTTCCCAGAGATGGGTTGTAGCTGGAAGGGCATCCGCTGCGTAAAACAAATGCTGGATAAGTTGGCGGATCATTCCGCTGTGGAGACCCCAGATTAATAAAGGGACTAAGCCGACAAGAAAATGAAAGACTGAATGAATGAACTTTAACAATGACACCATATTTAGATATTAAGAAACTTAAACAATCTTAAAATCACATTTTAAAATATCAGTGCAGTTGATCTTTTCTCAACGGCTTTCAACATGTTTTGATGTTTGAATTTTCAACATTGTTTCCTTTAATTTGACCTTATTTTGTATATGCTTCTAACTTCTTAATCACATTTGTATTGTTCATCTGTCTTAGTTTATTTGTTGTATTGTCTTTTTCAAGCAACACCATGTTTTAAAGGAACATCTTTGGTCACCACCATTTGTTTTTTAAAACGTGCAATATAAATAAACTTGTATTGTGTTACACAGCTATTTAAAAAGCAAATAAATACACTAAAAAGAAATGCAAAATATAAAATGCTGATTTTGACAACAATATTGGTGTTTAGTTATGTTTAGGGACACAATAATTTGTTTGTAACAATATGAAAGCTTTAAATGTACCTTTTTATTTTCTTTATTTCTGAATAATGTAGCTTGATTTATTATTTTACATATGCACTACTAGTTAGACGTTTGAAAACATTAATGTTTTGTAAGCTTTAAAACAAAATCATGTTAGTTTACCAAGTCTGTATTTATTTAATAAAAATAAAATAGAAGCAGTATAATGTTGGGAAACGTATAATTGTTTCTATTTAAATATATTTAAAATGGTAATTATTCCTGTGATCGTTTTGATGAATATTCAAAATGACAGCATTTTAAAATAAAACCTTTTGATTAAATTAATGTGTCCTTGATAGTAGGTTGAACATGTAATTTTCATCCATTTATTTTCTTTTCGGTTGAGTCCCTTTATTAATCTTGGGTCGCCACAGCGGAATGAACCACCAACTTATCCAGCATATGATTTACGCAGCAGATGCCCATACAGCTGCAACCCATCTCTGGGAAACACACATGCACTCTTGCACACACTCACATAAACTATGTACAATATCAATTTAGCTTATTCAATTCACCTGTACCGCATTTCTTGACTGTGGGGGGAAACCGGAGCACCCGGAGGAAACCCACGCGAACATGAGGACAACATGCAAACTCCACACAGAAATGCCAACTGGCCCAGGGGATCGAACCAGTGACCTTCTTGCTGTGAGGCAGTTGTACTACCCACTGGGCCACCGTGCTGCCCCAACACAGAAGATAATCTTGAGAAACTAGCAAAGCAGAAAAGAGTCCTTTCAAAACTTGACACATAAAACAGCAATAGTTTTATTCAGAAAGTGTCATATAATAAAAGCTAAAGTAATTAAATATAGTGTAATACATTTTGAAACTTATCATTTATCATAGATTACATTTTTAAAAAATTACATTTACAGTAGAGTCGGCAAATTAGTATTACATGTCAAACATGGCTATCGTATTTGAGACCAAATGTGTTCCTTTAACAGCTGTTACTAGTCCACATCAAATGAGAAATTCCAGTTCGCAAGTATTTGTTTAGTCTACTGTGCAACAAAACAAGACATTTCACTTACTGTAGTGAAAAGTCAAGGGGCCATGTGGAAAAAAACACTCATAATCACTCATAACAATAATCATGTCTAAAGAAATGCAAAAATAAAATAAAAATAAAATAAAATGATCTGAAACAACCAACATAGGCTCATCGTGAAAACGTACCCCTATATACATTTATGGACATCGCAAATTATGTAGCCAGAGAAACGTATGTGTGCATTTCCTCTTTAAACCGAGGGTTGCGGGGCAGTATGACGCCTTTCCTTTTCGTGCTTACTAGCTGTTCGCTTACCTCTGAATGGACGGCTTTTTCCACTGTTACCAGTTTGTCCAGTGGTTCACTGCGTACCATGGAAGATTTGAGATGCGGAGCAGAGTTGACCATGACGACGGGGTTCGAGGCTGGTGATGAACGATTCCAGAAAGCAGGTAAGATAAAAACAAAAGCCAAAAAATAATGCAAACAAGCAAATAACAGGGTGAGAATGTGGTAAAATCTGAAAACATGGTAAAAAACTAGGGCTTATCTTTTTCTGGATTGTTTTTTAAAACACTGTTGGTTGGGTTTAGGGGAGTGGGTGGGCGATGGTCAATCAGTGCTTTTTAAAACACTATCGGCTAGGTTTAGAGAAGGGGGTAGGGGTATTGGTCGGTCGGACAGTCAGTCAGTCAGTCAACAGTGGGCTCTGATGGATTTACGCGAGAAGAGCAGGCGTAAAATAGCACTCGCGAGAGAATTTTGAGTTTTAAAAAAGCGTACACAGCAGCCTCTAGTGGATTCGTCAAAACAGAAACTGCAAAAAAAGTAGCTCCTGGGACGTATATGGGGCTCTCCAGACATCTATATAGGGCTACATAATCAGAACTAGCCTGGGATGGAAACAACACAATTCTTGTTTTTTGGGACAATTTAATTGTTTTATATTCAATTAACTTAAATTTGTAAAACAAATAAGCAAACTTAATTCTTTCATGTTGTCCCAACACAAATGGATTGTGGGAAACCAGCATTTTTCACAGTGTATGCTTTACAGTTTAACAAACACTGTAAAAAATGTTGGGTTCCACACAAATCCTTCATGTTGTTCCAACACAAATTTAGGTGGATTGAACCTAAAACAATTAAATTGTCCCAAAAACCGCAAGAAAGTCGCTGGTTCAAGCCTCGGCTGGGGCAGTTGGCATTTCTGGTTGGAGTTCTCCCCGTGTTGGCGTGGGTTTCCCCTGGGTGCTCCGGTTTCCCACACAAGTCCTAAGACATGTGCTACAGGTTAATAAGGTCAGCTAGAAGCCAGTGATGGGTTTCAGCTGGAAGGGTATCTGCTGCGTAAAACACATGCTGGATAAGTTGGCGGTTCATTCCGCTGTGGCAACCCGAGATTAATAAAGGGACTAAGTCGACAAGAAAAAGAATGAATGAAGAAAATGCAAAATTTCAGCATATTTTAAATAAGCTGTTTGAACAAGTAGCAAAAATCCTTTATTTGGAGAGTATCAGGACGTTATTTTGATGTCAGTGTGCAAACTTAGTGATTTTATTTAATAAAACCCCAAACACAAAAGGATTAATAACATCTCGTAGTCTTTAATTATCATTTTTTAGAGCTGTCACATAGCAACAGAAAAAGTAATACACATAGCTCCCTGAAAGAGAAGCCTTACATGAAAATATCAATCTTAAATCCACCAAAATAAATACTGAGTTTACAAAAGTTCTACAACTTGTTGGGAGATTTACAACACATTCATGCTCAGAACTTCTGCCTGGAGGGCTCTGCGGTGTTCGATTTAGCTTCATATGTGAGATTTGCGGAGCGGTGGGTCATTTCATATAAAGTCCTGACAGTAATGACTTACCCTGAAGGGAAGGTTTGGGGCAAAGGTCTTAATGCTGTTTCTGTCATATCTGACTCAAATCTGTAGAAGCGATATTGCATGGTGCATATATGAATGTTTTTGGCTATGGAGTGTCGTAATTTATCCATTTTGTTTCCATGTATGAATCGGTGTTGCATCTCTCCTTTCTGCTCCCAATCGCAGTTCCTAAGCTTCAACTGTTACCAAATGTCCATCATTAAACATGATGACATCCAGAGAACACAGATAGGAAATTGTGCAAGCTGTTTGTCGCTGTCACCAACAAAACTGCTTACTGTAAGGCATTTTCACACCTGCTCATTTGGAGAGTTTTGGAACCTGATGCATTTTCTATCTTAGCTCAGTCAGTTCTGGCATAAATGTGTGCTTGGTTTAAGCAAACTTGGGTTTAGGAAGGTGCAGGGTTGGTTTTGATTGAATTTTGTTGCCATAGTAACTTACGACTGACCCGTGTAAAGTGACATTTCTTAAATATTTATATTATTGTATTATTTACATAAGTGTAATTTTTTTCACAGTGTCTGAAAGATGAATAAAAAACTTCCTATTGGTGTATGGATAAGACAATATTTGCTACAATAAGACAATTTTTGTCTGCAATAGAACTGAAAATCTGAATTCTAGGGGTTAAAAAATATTGGGAAAATCCCCATTAAAGTTGGCCTGAAATTCATATCACTAATCAAAAATGCAATTTTGATATATTTACAGTAGGACATTTACAAACTGTCTTCATGGAACATGATTTTTCTTGAACTTCGTCTTGTAAATATAGTTAAATTCATTATTTTTTCTGATAATAATGTCTCTGAATGTTCAACAGAGAAGTGAATTGCTGATTTTCTCTCAAATCAAATTGTCATTAAACAGAGAATTGAAAGATGACAGATCTGAATGTATTATGTCTCACAGTAAGGGGCACTATTTTAGTAAATGCTTCCACGAGTCGTATTTCACAAAAGTGACAACAAACTATACAGTCATGAAAGTTGGAGGACAGGATGGACTCAACAGAGCAATAAACCAAATGCTACTATAATTCATAATAGGAATTATAGTAGCATTTGTACAATGTCAACTGCATGAATGATGTCTTTATGAAACCTTGATTTCTGCTCTGTCAGTCCATTGGGGTTGTCAAAAGTATCGAATAGGCATGGGACGATAACCGCTTTCAAGGTATACCGCGGTTTTGAAAATTCAAGGTTTTCATGCCGCCAAAATTCTCTGTAATACCGTTCCTAAGGTATTATTTTATTCTCTTTTTAAATATTTTTTTTTAGTTTTTTAGGACAACAGCATCTCCAGCAGAAAAAAAATATCTAAAGATGCTGTTTTGAATTGTAAAGAAATCTGTGTTTTTGAAACTAATGAAGACAGCAGAAGGTCATTGTACTTATTTAGCCTGACGTTTACTGCTCCAAAATATTATAAATCTTTAAAAAAATAAAATACATTCGGTTCAAAGGGGGAAAAAGTTGTAGTTTTTTAGCCAGACATTTAAAAAATATATATTTTAGAGCAGTAATTACAATACCGTCACACTGTGAAACCATAATATTTTTATCCAAGGTTATCATACCGTCAGGATCTCATACCGGCCCATGCCTAGTATCGAGTTCGGTACAAATCGAAATTGAAATGTAAAAAATTCTCACTAACATTTGCTCAACAGTGCTCAAACGCTAGCAGGAAATGAACCTTTTTCGAAATTTGAAATTTCAGTATCGATTGGTACCAAAATCAAGATTTTTGGCTGCCCTCCAGTCCATAATGATGTATGAGCCAACGAGAGAACAGATTTACTCGCACGTGACTTGCTGAAACACATTGTGGTGTGCTTTAAAATGCTGCCCTCTAAAAGAAACAGAACCAAGAAGAAAATGCAATACAGTAACAAACCAAGTCTGTTTCAGAACAAAGCGAAAGGTGTGAAAATGCCCTTAAATTACCTCAAAGTACCTTCAAATCAAAAAACATGTGCTACATAATTGAAAGTGTAGAAATGAAAACAGAGTATGTCAATTTTAGACATTATTACTCAGAGTTTGCCTTTGATTGTATATTTTAACCTTTAAAAAGGAATAGTTTCAACCACGACCAGCATTTATTGGTGTTAACTTGCACAGTTTCACTGCGAATCACAATGCTCTGTACATTTGTAAGGTGAAGGCACGACCATTTATACATGTTTGATTGTAAAAAAACAAACAAAAACAAATAACAAGTAGCCCGGCATACAGTTTATCTGGACATTGCTTCGAATGACACGGTATTTCATGGTCATACACCAGACTGGAAGAAGAAACGCATTGGACTAAAGCATTTCAAGGAACACACTGACCACTATCAAATCTTTTGCATAAAAATATATTCCTATGTACAAGAAAGTCAAACTAAACTCTACCGTTAGAAATTAAATATCGCTTGATAAAAAACGAGAGGATGAGAAAAAGAAAGCTAAAGTGGGCATTTCCTTGAACTAGATAATGTAGCTAGCTCTGTTACCATTCCAACAAATAAAGCCATAATAGATTCTTCCATTGGTTGATCAAATCTTAGTGTGTCTTATTTGTTCCTTCATCGCATCACCGCATCTGCCACTACCCATCGGTGATTACCTTTATAAAAAACTGATCACGAAAGTCAACTTCCTTCATATTTCTTAAATGTCTGTACGCTCTATTCGTGACCAGAATACTGAATGACTTGTGGATGCAATAATCTTCATATTATAAAAGTGCTACAAGTGCTTTATTTGCAGGAGAGGTTGTTGTTTTAAAATAATCGGAAAACTGACGCATGAGGACAGTGCTGAGCTGTACATGTACATTTTTTTTCTCTTTGTGTGTGTGTGTGTGTGTGTTATGCTGACATTACTGTGGTCAGTACATCCCTGCAAACAGCAAACAAAACCAAACCTGTTTTCTGAAGAAACTGGCTGACACATAAAATGTGGTTATTTAAAAATATTTACATCTCTTAGATCAATTCAAACAATTGGAGTTCCCAAAGGTAATTAATCTGAGGCGGAGGCACAGTTCAGCAGCCTGACAGGGGCTGAGATGAGGGATGGAGATTGTTCTGGGTCACTTCTGCTATATTGAGGCTCTCTAAGGAGCATGTTTATTGGGGTCCTCAACTCTTTTTTCTGGCACATCACTGTTTTGGGAGCTTTTAGTTATAAATGTCAAGGAACAAAAATTCATCTACTTTATTATTATTATTTTCATGGAATTTAAAAAATCTATTTCAATTTATTGATGATTTTTAAATTGAATTACACAGGAGCAATATTTACTCACTTGATGCCTGGGAAGCTTTCGCACATTTTTTTAAAGGGATAGTTCGCCCAAAAATGACTTATCCTTATGTCACTTCAAATATGAATGGACTTGGAACTTGGAACTGAAACTGTATCCAATAATTCTAAAGGAAATTTGGCAATATTTAGCAAAATTGTCAATAGCCAAATGATTTCATGTAAAAATATAATTAATGAATAAGTGGCTAATTCTTATAAATTCCTACATATCCTTCATACAAAAATAACATATTTTTTTTAAGTAAGCAGACTGTATGGAAATGTACAAATGGGATTGTGTGAATTCATATTAATTAGCCAATAATGTACCTCAATGTGAAATGGTCATGAATTGTAATGAGATTGGGTTGTAAAAGAAGCACAATACAGTCATTTTCAAAACAAAGAGGATTTATGTTGGTCACCAAGTCAAATTTGCTTGACCAACCTGAGCTTATTGTGAAAAAACGTGTGGGATTTTTTTCCACTCTGGATTTTCCTTAATAATTGTCTGGAAATTACTGAAAATCGACTGAGCAACAATAGATAGAACCCACTTGAAATGTTTTGAATTAACATTTAAATGACTTTAATTTTCTGACTACATACAGTTGAAGTCAGAATTATTAGCCCCCCTGAACTATAAGCCACCCTGCTTATTTTTACCCCCAATTTTTTTCAACACATTTCTAAACAATAGTTTTAATATCTCATTTCTAATAACTGATTTCTTTTATCTTTGCCATGACAGTAAATTATATTTTACTAGATATTTTTTAAGACACTTCTATACAGCTTAAAATGACATTTAAAAGCTTAACTAGGTTAATTAGGTTAACTAGGCAATAGATGGTAATTGTTCTGTAGAATATCGGAAAAAAAATAGCTAAAAGGGGATTACAATTTTGACCTTAAAATGGTGTTTAAAAAATTTAAAACTGCTTTTATTGTAGCCGAAATAAAACAAATACGACTTTTTCCAGAAGAAAAAAATATTATCAAGCATACTGTGACAATTTCCTTTGCTCTGTTAAACATCATTTAAAAAATATTTAAAAAAGAAAAAAAAATCAAAGGGGTTAATAATTCTGACTTCAACTGTATATGTTTATTTACACTGTGTTTAATTTAAATGTACCTTCACATAATTACTTTTGAAAATAATGTCTGTGTAGGTACATTTATGATTACACTGCTATCTCTTATGCTCTCGGCACGGCATTATTTTAAATGTAGATGCCAAACAAGCATGCTCACAACAGAGAGAGTTGACATCACAATGATTATGTGTTGGGATGCGCTTGTTTTTCCAGGTTTCTTTTCTCTTCTGGCTGCCGTTATCAGTCTAACACATTTTTTTTCCTTTTTCTGAAAGTCATGATAACACAATCTTGGAGTTCTTTTGTTTGTTATTTAAGCAAGCTGGAATGCAAAATTTTGTTTGTGGTACTCTCCCATTCAGTTCGTTTAACGATTACAACTTCTGCTGCAGAGAAACCATGTAACGTGAAAAGATTCAGTTACTCTCCCCATGCTGTTCCAAACCCTTGAGACATTTGTTCATTTTCGGAGCACAAATAAAAATATTGTGAAAGAAACCAAAGATCTCCTTCACCCTCAGACAGCAAAAGTTGATGATCGTAGGTCTCATGCGATTGGAAATTCATGAGGGTGAGTAAATAATGACAAAATGTTCATTTTAAGGTGAACTAACCCTTATATATTCTGAATTATTGCCACGTCGCATCATTTATGTTTCACAGAGTAAACTCCTACGATTTGAAATCACATGAGGGTGAATATATAATATATATATATATATTTTTATTTTTTGTCCAAACTATACCTTTAAGAACCTTTGCAAGAACCATTGAAACTGTTTAAAACTCAGTATCTGGGAGAAGTGGCCCTGGTTGCTGTCACCAAAGGTTTTGTTTGGAGTGGCCTGACACTTTCTCAGTAACAGGCAGAGTCAGCAGGCATCATGTAGTGTTAACGTTCTCGGAAAAGCACTGCTCTGTGTATGTCGGTGAATTGCGTCAAAAGAGATCGTATGGAAATCATTTAGAAAATGGATGCATTTAGAAAATGAATAAAGCTGACCTGACTGAAGACAGTAACCTTTGGGTTTGTGCATTGTGTGTATTTAGAAGGTTTTACAAGAAGCCAAATTACACAATCAAAGTTTGATTTCATTAAATCTCATTTCCATAAGAGAATTTTACAATGTCTAAATCAGATTTCAGTGCACAAAAGGTCAACGTAAGAATGGAGATATTATGTGTTTTAATTGCTTAGAAAAAAATGATATTTTTATGAAATTATTTAAGTAATTTTTTTGTTTTATAGCTCTGAAATATGCCGTGTTCATTGAAAGATCAATTTTATGCAATGTTATTCAGAATATACTTAAGGATGCCTGAATCCTGTTGGGAAAAATCCATTTATTCAGTATATACGGAAATATTTATGGGGAAAATGGAGGAGTTGGTCAGCTATGCGCCCAGCTCTTAATACTGTGGTATGAATGTTTGTTTGTGGAACTCATTTTAATTTCTAGAACAAAAATAAATCTTTATTTTAGTTTAATAAAGTGTCAGCTATTCAGCATTTGTGCAGTACCTTTCAGGAAGCGTTATCCTGACCTCATAGAGCTCTAAAACCTCTCTGTATAAAGCTTGTAAGACGCATTTTTGGCATTACCAAAAGAAATGACCAAATTGGTGGGCTACCAACATTCCTTTGCCATGGAAATTCATATCCTAAAATCTAGACCAGATACCTTTGGCAACATTACTCTTTCCTTCATTGTTCAGCAGCTCTTTGAGCAGACGCTTCAGTCCAGCTAGTACGCGAGTCCTGAAACGCTCTGGTCGGGCTTGAGCTGCAGGCAGACCCGTAAGAAATGGGACCTTCCAGAGCTGGTCCTCATTAGAGGGTGGCCTGTGTCAGAAACATGACTCCTGGGACTCTGTGTCATTCTGTATTGACAGTTTCTCCTGTTCATTGTGGTTTCCATTGTGAAGAACTGCATACCTGAAAGTACAAAAGAAACCAAGACACCACTTTAATTACACTTCTGGATGGAAAAAGTGCTTAACATTCAGCTCCCGACAAGCTTTTAAAAATATGCTCAAGTTATATTGAAGTACCAGATTTAATCATTTTATATACAGTGCAGAAACATTGAGAATATTAAGGCAGACTCTGGTATGGACACTTGATTAGAGTTTTTCCTAGAAATATGAGGAATGACTCTTTAGCAAGGCACCTGTACATTCTGTGGGTCAAAGGAACATCTCATTATGGTTTCTTTAAAGTCTGTCTGAAATCTAATTTCCTTTTTTCTATAGCACAATTTTAGTCCTGATGAAAAATGAATCCATGCAAGTTAATCCACTTTGTTTGTTTTGGTAATCTTTAATCAAAATCCAGCCATTCCCTTCTGCTCTGAAATGGCAGTCCTTCTCTGGTGATGTCAGTTTGTAGGCCTGGGTGAAAAAAGTTTAGTCCTTCCTCTTCGATTGTTAGTTTGCTGCAAGCAAAAGATAAGAGGAGGAGCACAAAAATAAACCCACCCCTATTTAATATACATTTTCAGTTAGAAAAACATCATCATATTGACATTAAAGTCTTCAGGAACTTCTGGATTTCTGGTCTTTACTGACTTGGACAAAAATTAGTTTATCATGCACTATAAATTTCTTACTGACAAATGGACAAAATCTAGTGGTTTGGAGGATAATAGCAAAATATGAAGATTTTAAAAGACAATTAACCTGCATTTTGGGTCTGTACACTAATCCTACAGTAATTCTTAAAGTATAATTCTTTTTAAAATTATTATTGTTCTAAATATGCCTTACAAGGTTTTTTTGGGGGTTTTGGTATATAAACATTAGTTAGGTTCTTCTATAAATTATGGTATGTATTAAAGTCATTATTTTCTGCTTAGAAAATAGAACAAATCATAATGTATGAGAGGAATGAAATTTGTACCTGTAGAAAACGTATTTTAATGTTTTGATGTTTGGACACCCTTTTTATCTTTGACCTGTGTATAATGGCGACGGCTAGCTCTCTGCAACTCTCACTTGGTCACCCACTGAAGCTAAGCAGTGCTGCGCTTGGTCAGTACCTGTATGGGAGCCCGCATGGGAAAGCTAGGTTGCTGCCGGAAGTAGTGTTAGTGAGGCCAACAGGCCACTTAGGCCTAATCCCAATTCTATTTTTGTACCCCTACCCCTTGGCCCTTCCCCTTCCCCTTGGCCCTTACAACCGAGGGTTAAGAGGAAGGGCTTCAAAACTTACCCCTTAGAATTGGGACAGCACTTCAACACCTGCACACGTCATCATATGTCATTGCAATCTCTTGCTTCATATGAGATCAGACGATCACGACTGCTGTAGTTATTCCAGTTGTGTGTTTTTTTGGTGTTTATCTTCAGGAAATCACTGAAGGCATATATTATGTTATCATAATGATCTAATGTGGCAATAAGATCGTAACTGTACTGTGCATTTACTCCGTGGTTATCTATGTAAACACACAAAAACAACATTAACATTATAGCAGACACTGTAAAAGCTCATTCCCAGACACTAGACATTACTGACAGGGTATTCGAGTGTCATCTTGTGTCAGAATGTTCTGGGACCGCTGTACTGGAGTTTTAGCAGAAATTTAGCGGGTTTTTTTAACGTTTTTTTTAAAAAGCATGACGGTAAAAGACGAACGCGGTTATGAATATATTAAAACATATGTTTGTTTGTCGTAAAAATTCGTAATAATGACAAAAAATACTAGGCAGGTGCATTCTGGGAAAATTTCTTACCCCTGCGTTTTAAGTGTGGTCCTGAAAAATCTTCAATCGAAGGGGTGTATACCCCTTGCCCTTAGCCCTACCCCTTCAAGCTAAAGAGAATTGGGACACCCCTACCCCTTGACATGAACGCGCAAAACCAGGGGTAGGGGTAAGGGTAAGGGCTAAGGGGTAGAATTGGGATTGGGCCTTAACCTGAGGTCTGTGTGGGTCATAATGCCCCAGTATAGTTAAGAGGACTCTATACTGCTCAGCGAGAGCTGTCTTTCGGATGAGACGTTGAACCGAGGTCCCGACTCTCTGTGGTCATTAAAAATCCCAGGATTTTCTTCGAAAAAGAGTAAGGCTTTAACCCTGGCATCCTGGCCAGATCTGCCCATTGGCCTCTGTCCATCATCCCTCCTAACTCTCCCCATATCATAATTGGCCTAATTACTCTGTCTCCTCTCCACCAATCAGCTGGTGTGTGGTATGCGGTCTGGCAGAATACGGCTGCCGTCGTGTCATCAAGGATAAGGAGATCCCTCCATTGTGTAAAGTGCTTTGAGTGTCTAGAAAAGTGCTATAAATATACATTTAGTTTCTGTACAGTTCATTAAGATATAAATTTAATTACTTGAAGACATTTTCGAAGTCCTCAACAACATCATAACCCTGCAAAAGGATTTGAAGCAAGCCACAAAAAAAAATTGTGCATCTAGATATATATGCCTGGTTTTGCTAAATCAGTGAAGCAGAACACATTGCCCTGCAATTGCTTATTTTCCTTTGTCTGTAGCTGCACAGGGAACGAACCACTGTTTCCTTTCAGGCCAAAAAAAAAAAAAGAAAAAGAAAAATCATTACAATCTCTATTCATAAACAAGCAAACTAAAGGCAATTCCTGCGGAGCAATTGGCCATGAAATTTGCCTGAAAAAAAAAAGGAGAACACACAAAAGAAAGCCGTGATTTAGAAAGGAAACATGGACCAGCTTTTCAATGGAGCAGAACCCAAAATTGCTGCCACATTGTTGCTTTTATAGATGGCCTGAAACATCTGTTGAATTAACATGATCTAGTGCAAACATACAACACTGCCCCAATACACTTCAGTAATAATGTCTCGATCATGCTGGTACATCCAGTGTCGACATTAGCTGGCCGGATTAGCAGCAGAGCTCATGAATTTACATGAACATGAGCTTTGGGGTGACACACACACATACACAGAGGCAAAGATCTACATCAGTCTTTGTGACAACTTCATCCTTAATTATGTGAGTGTGGACATCAGGGAACTGCAGCGCTAGACACTCCACACAGAGCTGAAGACTGATGGCAGAGGAGGTTTGATTTAACTCTACTTTTTGTCTACTGGAAAGTAGTCCAGGAAGATACTGCATGGTTAGAGAAGTCATCTTGATGTTTAATTTCCCCTTAAGATTATACAGAAAAGTCATATTAAAACTGAGGCTAAATGACTGATATTTCAGTTTGATCTTTTAAAAATCTGCCTCTGACATAATCTAAAGCTTCATTAGTTTTTTTCTAAAACTAAGCAGGAATAATTAATTAAATTAAATATTAAGTAAATATTGGGGCGCCACGGTGGCGCGTGAGTAGCACGTTCGCCTCACAGCAAGAAGGTCGCTGGTTCGATCCCCGGTTGGGGCAGGTCCCGGTTGGGCCAGTTGGCATTTCTGTGTGGAGTTTGCATGTTCTCCCCGTGGTTGCGTGGGTTTCCTCCGGGTGCTCCGGTTTCCCCCACAGTCCAAAGACATGCGGTACAGGTGAATTGGGTAAGCTAAATTGTCCATAGTGTATGTGTGCGAATGGGAATGTATGAATGT
>CAIGQQ010015003.1:0-20953 GCA_903798035.1 Danio albolineatus
TTAAATACTATAGTATTTAATTAATGTCTAAATCATTAATAAAAAAGTTATTAGAAAATTAAGCAAATAAATACTATTCAATCGCTTGAGTAAAACATAGTGTTTTACATTTATTACATGTAAAAAGATGTATTTTTACATATAAAGATGTATTATTGCCTCTACATATTAACTAGCTATTATTTCCTTCATTAAAATTGAATCCATTATATAAACATGGCCAATTTAGATCGTTCAGCAAGGCCAGCAAACGAGTATCTGCTATAATGACTCTGTCAGATAAATAATGACTGATCATCTATGATGACTGAAAAACTGTCGGAAAACTGTCGTAAAACTGTCCAGTCTATTATATTGAATGGCGACCGGAAACAACGTTCCCATTTCACTCATCTCGATCACGATATTTGTGAAACAGTAAACATTATTGTTTATTGTGTACAATATTTATGAACAATATATATAAATATATTCATGACGATGTACGAGAAGACGTTAATAACATTAACATCCGTCGTAACCATATATGGTTTGCCTAGATTGTGTGCGCTGGATTGTGTGCGCCTGAAACTTGTGTGGTTCTGCAGGCCTGCAGCTGGATATTATTGGAGCTGGATATTATTGGGATCACATGGCAGTGAACTTGTGACATGTGCCCGTAGGTGTCGGTATAAGCACATGTTACAAGCACATTAATGTTATAAGTTTCTCTTTAATATTTAAAAATGATTAGGAAAATGACACTTATTATCATATATGCCTATAAGTTATGCATTTACAACATGTATTTTAATATAACTTTATTTTAATATAACTTTATAAAGCATACTGTTCAAAAGAGCTGAAAATTAATGAATAAATAAATAAATAAATAAATGAACAGAAGTCTCCTGTTTATTTATTTTTATCCACCCTATCCAGAGAGATCTCTAGTTTAATATAGCAGTGGCATGCGGTGTTATGAACTTAACGTATTAACCAGGGTTAATAACGCATCGATTAGAGCAATCTGAAACATATTTCATGAGTCATTCAGTCAATTCACATACAGTCAGTAAGACGACACATAATCAAAGAGAATTCTCAGGGGGAAATGATTATTAGCTGCTGCAGTACTAGCTTATCATATTAATTCAATTCAAATCAATAATTGCTTTATTGGCATGACAATTATTACAAATGTATTGCCAAAGCAGTTATAAAGTTTGCATAAAAATAAAAGAACATACATATGTAATAAAAACACCCACAGTAAATAGTAGAAGAAGAAAAAATTAAAGATATATACATATATTATTATCCAATACATCATATTATTATTCAGTATATCATATTATTATTTAATAAGTCATATAATTTCATATATATATATATATATATATATATATATAAATTTATATATATATATATATATATATATATATATATCATATTATTATTCAATTCAATTCACCTTTATTTGTATAGCGCTTTTACAATGTAGATTGTGTCAAAGCAGCTTCACATAGAAGGTTATAGTAAATTGAAAATGTCAGTTTAATTATTAGCTAGTATATTATTAGATAGTATATAGCATTATTAGCTAGTATAGTATATATTATACCATTCATATATATCATATTATTCATTTATATAAATAAAAATAATAGTAGATCAGAAAACACTGTACATTTTACAACATTGTAGGATAAAACAGTAATAAAAAAATAAAAACAGTAATAATCAGGATATTTACAATGATTCAATTATAATAATTTAATATTATATTATTATTATATTATATTATATTATCTGAGAACACGTGTATTGTAGATAGCGTTAGCTAATTCATTGTAATTTAGCAAGTTAGCAGAAAGCACACATTATCAAAACAATTAGGGCAAAATACGGTCACTATGCCTACATTTACATCAAACAGTATCGCATATTACCGTGCCATGTAAAACTCAGTCAATTAATCACCTGTGATGTTGTATGTTTATGACAGAACGATGAGTAGACGGAGGCATTTTTAGCCGCGGATGTCCGCCATGTTGCAATCCCGTTGTTGTGGTCACCGAGGAACGCATTCGGAGTCGGAATAGCACTGACTGTAATGGAGCGGGAGCGTCATTAGTGTGGAAATCGGTTTACATGGAGGCATTGTTTTCTCTGAGTGAGGAGATGCATACTGTTTACCGACGATACCTGAACACAGAGTGCCTGAAAAACATCATGACTACTCGAAGAGAAGCGGATATGAAGGCCTCGCTGGACGTCGAACATCTACAGGATCCAGCAGGTGGCGTTACCGGGCACGCTGAGGGCGGCATGGAAACCTCTCCTGCAGCCGCCGGGAAGAAGAGCATCAGCCCGAACGGTGAATGTCGAAAACAGCAGTTTAATCACATTACTATCACACATAAATACAAACACGGGTTCTCTGAGTTGTATGAATGTCACTAAAGGGCGTCTTAAATGTATAGTTAATATATTTGAACATATTTGGACCGTAGGTAATTCTAATGGATGAGGAAAATATATGTAAACGTCAATTCTTACCATATCTTGAAATATCTTTTATTAATCAAACGTATTTTTATATCTGTGAAACCCAAACTTGAGCTTGTTTGTTATATGTGTGATATTAGCCTCCCATATGCCAGATTTTGTATGGGAGCATGTCAAAATATGAACGAAGGCCAAAAAAGTGGCTCATCGATAATACTTGTGTTAATTTAAAGTATATCATAGCTAACAAGATACGGTATTTCCAGTAATAGTGTACAGTATTTCCATTAAAAAGCCTAAGTGTGTGAAATCATTTGCTTTAATTGTGTTGCTTAAGACAGATTGAGTTCAAATATGGCTAATTAAAAAGTGTAAATAACTACATGTCTGTAATGGTCGTGCCCTTGTTAGGGTTAAACTAACTTGCTAGGCCCAAACTAATACTGTACCCTTCTTTCAAAATCACAGACAGTTTCAGCCAAGGGCGTAAATCTGATTTAACACTAGGAGGGGACAATAAATATAAAATTTCCCTTGAGTAATTTTTTGAAGGGGGCACAAATAATACTGTCAAATTGTACTTCTAAAGATATGTCCCCAGTTAAAAACTCTGGCTCTATCATTATTATTTCAGCATGGAGACTCAGGTTCAATGACAGCAGATGTGTACGGTCAACACTGACTCCTGAAGTAGAAGAAATGCAGGACAGATGTTTTCTAAACTCATAATAACTCACTTGTTTACATTACACTTGTTAAATCGACAGATCCTACTGTAAATAGGTGAGCCTGTGAGGTTCATCTGCTGAACTGAACAGCCACAACACTAAAAACATTAAAGAAACTGCTCATCCAAATAAAAACTGTCATTATCCCTTTGCCCCCTTACCTGACACTGTACATCTAACTGACCCTGCTCTGCTCTGCCTCAATATTTTCCTTCTCTTTTGCCTGTGAATGATATTGTGACATGAGTATTTACATAAGCACCCATTCTTAAAGCCAAATTCCCTTAATATGTGAACTTTTTGTATTTATTGGTGTTTAAGTGCACTGAAAAATGATCTTATGTCCACTTTCCTTTTCTCTGTCACTTTATCTAGTCACTGCAAGGCAAGATTAAACACAATGGTAATTCAGAGTGCTTTACATGAAGTACATAAAACTATAAAAAAATAATCACAACAATAAAAACAAGGAATTAAAAAAAGGTTAAAGTTGTTGTTTTGAATTAAGACATATATGAACAGAATGGAAATTGATACAGAAATACAGTGGGGTGAGTTCAGACGTAGTACAGTGCTCATTTAGCAAAGCACAGCTACAAAATATGCTAATTGTGGCCGTTTATGTTGTAAACATTATGCCATCTCGTCACAAATAAAACATTGCATGGCAAATTTGGCGTGTTAGCTGTAGTGCACTTTGCAACAAGCTAACGCGTTAACTAGATGGGTAATATTTCAATCGCTAATATAGCAGACACATGGAAAATACATCGGTAATCAGCATTTTTACTGCAAATAATTTATGAATGAGTCTGTATCAACAACCTTAAAGAGAATCGCTTTATTTACAGTGAATAAAGTACCCTCTTCACTGGCGAGCATCTAAAACTGAGCCGAGGCGTCAGGCCACATACACCTGACTTGTGTGTGTGCGCGCTGCACATAGTCGGAGATAAACCAGGAAAAGCAGTGGACCAAACCACTGTGAGAAAGAGGAGGGGGAACTCAATAGTTTCTAAACGCATTTTAAATGCGAAATGCGTTTTTCTTTTCTACATGTACAATTATTTTAGGTATAAACATATATTTTTCACAATACAGTGCAATTTTTTTTTACTTTTTGTTTTTGGGAGGGGGGGGACAACCCTCGGATGGAAGGAGACATGTCCCCCCTGTCCCCCCCAAGATTTACGCCCCTGGTTTCAGCATAAACATTTACTTAACTGCAGACTTTAATTGTGACAAACTACATTCAGTCACTTTTGAGGGGTTTTTGGTGAAGCACTGTCATTAACAGGTGCTTATTAATATGCACATTTACTTATTTTAGACATGTTTTTAATAACATGTTTCTTTGTTTTTATCTGTTAGTAGGAAAGACTAAAGTGAAGAAGAGCAACCGTGTCGTGTCTTTCTTTAAATCGACATGGAAGGCTCTGAAGGCAAAGTTTCAGAAGAACAGAGAAACTGGACACTCATCACAGCCGGATTCAGAAACACTTGATGTCCCTGATCCGAGAGATCCTGAACGCATTTCCCGCCTGCAGGATCGCCTGGATAAATGCTCTCTGGAATGGACACCGGTCACTGAGGTCTGGCCTAACGTCTTCATAGGAAATGTGTAAGTCTGCAACACACATCACATTTGAAACGTTCCTGAAATGAGGAACAAATGTCGGGCGGTGCATGATTTAATAAATAATGGTAATGATTTAAAATATAAGAGCAAGTTTAAATGTCATGATTTAATACCAATTAAACAGTAATTAATAGTAATAACATACTGCAGCCGAATGAAGACAAATCAGCGCAGATTTAGACTGTATTTGGCAATCTGAGATGGTAAACAGTTCTGGACAATTGTACAGTAAGAGTGTTTGAATGAAGACTAATCAAGGCTGTTGTGTTCTTGTGCAGGAAGACGGCCAGAGACCCAGCCAGACTGGAGGAGATGAACATCACACACCTCCTGAACGCCGCACCAGAGCTGGAAGATGAACCATCCAAAGGTGTACTGGAAAAGGTTTACAAAGACATGAACATCACTTCCCACAGACTGTCTGCAGCCGATGATGGATGGTTTGATGTCAGCAAACACTTTTTCCCAGCGGCAGAGTTCATCCGCACAGCCCTGAGCAAACCAAAGAGTAAGAGTTCACTTACACACACACAATGTGTCAATACTGTGTTAATAATGGGTTTGTTTTGAGCGAATGACGCTTTGTTTTTTGTGAATTGTGGGGACACGTCATATGGTTTTATCCGGTGCATGAAACCAATACTACAGTAATTTAGAAACACTATACTGTATAGTAGTAAATACTGTGGTGTTTTTGAACCCTGACTATTGTAAAATACTTTACAGCAGTGGTTCTCAAACTGTGGTACGTGGGCTTCCTTCCAGTGGTACGCAGAAGAATCGCTGAATAATAAAATAAAATGAACACACTTTTAACACTTTGACGAGTATGGTAACACTGATGTGATCAGACAGCATGGGCTGTTCCCTGAACGACGAGCGTACGATTCCTAACCCTAACCGGTGTGCTTAGAATGTTTACTTTAGTGCACTTTATCTGCGCCATCAGATAAAAAAAAAACAATCTGCTTAGCGCAAAGCCAGAGGAAGAGGTGCGCGGAGCTTGCCGAGCAGACGCTTCTGCAGACCGGTGCTGTTGTGTTGCCATTTTAGATAGTGCACTCAGGAATTTCCCCATGCTGCATCATTGGTAAAAAAACTATTACAAATGTGTTAAATGTGTGCTCGTAGTGTAAAATAATGGGTGTTTTTAATATATAAAGTTATTTGTTTTGTAAAGCAGCGTGGCTTTGGGTTTAGTTTGTTACCTCAGATTTAAGCTATTTAATTTGGATGTGATTCAAATGGTGCGAGACACAGAACATAGGCTCAAGTAACTTTTCCATGCTTAATGCTTAGAGGTGGAATATAATTAAAGTTAGTCTCCGTGTGCACAAACGGAGGAACCGCGAACCGTACCCGAGTCTGCTTGAAAACAGTTGTCAGTGCGCGGTTAACGAGAACTTCACAACTGTTTAGTGCACGCTACTTTTTCCTGGCGCGAAACGACCTTCCTTGCCTCGAAACGCAACTCCTGCGATCGGTTCTCTTTCAAATGAAATGGACTAAAAATGATGCTCGTGCACCCACAGTGCTGCTTTCAAGAGCTTCAGACGTTTTAAAAAAATATATATTTTTGTAAGCAGCGGTTTCCGCTTTCACTTCAAACCAATCTTTGAATAGATTATGGGCCTAACGTTACCTGTGTGCGCATAATAATCCTTTCATTGTCACACACATAATGTTTTTCACCTGCTTTCTTTTGCTTACAGTTATTTTGGTTAATATGGTTTAGTTATCATTTTTTTTTCCCATCCCCATTTATGTGTAGTTAACTGGTGATCTGGGACCTTTAGCCAGGACAGACTTCTGTGCATAGTTTTAGATACATGACTATATATATATATATATATATATATATATATATATATATATATAGTTCAAAGTCAAAATCAAGTAATTTTCACATGTCAAACTCAAATTTATGCATATAAAACAAAAACAACAAAACTGTGGCTAGTGAAAATGGCGAGTGGCTTGTAATGATAGAAATCTACTATCCACAGTGGCTAGTGATCAAAAAAGTTGATGTCCAGCCCTGATAGTAATTAATCTGCCTTGTTTTTGAACTGTGCAGGGCTGTAGCTGCTTAATTAGGCCTACTATGCTACTGTATGTCAATACCGGTTATTATGGTGGTACTTGGAGAGACATTTTTTTCTGAGGTGGTACTTGGTGAAAAAAAGAGAACCACTGCTTTACAGAATGAATCTGTTGTGGTGATTCTGTGGTACTACAGTAATGTAAAATAATACCTTCAACTGTGCTGTTTTCTACAGTTATAGGGTCTATATATACTACAACACACCACAGTTTACCGTAGTGAAACACTGAAACATTACACTATACAAAGTGAAGTATACTAGCGTATCCATGAGAGTTTTTCTAGTCACTGTCATTAGTACGGCAGTACGCTGTAGCACTCTTGAAAGTGTTTTAAATACTATATTTACAGTATAACAATGTAAAACTGTATTTTCTAGTTCTTGTACCCTACTGCTGACAGCAGGGGTGCTCAACCCTGTTCCTGGAGATCTACCTTCCTTTAGATTTCAGTTGCAACCCATATCAAACACACCTGCCTGTAATTATCAAGTGCTGTTCAGGTCCTAACTAATCGGTTCATGCGTGTTTGATCAGGGTTGGAGCTGAACACACACACGCACGCACGCACGCACGCACGCACGCACGCACGCACACACACACACACACACAGCTGTCTTTGTAGGGATTGCCAGTGACGTAGGGATTGCCAACAATGTATTTTTCATTGCTAAACTTAAACCTAGCCCCAAACTGAACCCTTTATTGGTTGCAGAACCATATATTTACTTTTCATTATTATTATAATATTATATATTATTTTTAGGGCTGTCCAAAAATTAATCGTGATTAATCACATCCAAAATAAAAGTTTAACATAATATTTGTGTGTGTACTGTGTATATTGTATTATGAATATATAAATACACACATGCATATACTTGATAAAATGTTGGTTTATATTTAGATATATAAAAAATATATGTGTATGATACAAATTTTACATTTGAATATGATGTAACTACTTTGATGTAACTTTTTTATATATAGTTTTGGCTTCTATGAATGTGTTTATCACATATACATAATAAATATATATAACACACACACATATTATGTCAAAACAAACTTTTATTTTGGATGTGACTAATCACGATACATTTTTGGACAGCCCTAATTATTATATATTATAATATTATTTTCATATATACTTGTCTTGCTAAGAAAGCACACCAGCGACTGCACTTTCTAAGAAGGCTAAAAAGAGCACACCTCAGCCCATTAATACTCACAACTTTTTACAGAGGAGCTGTTGAGAGTGTTCTGACTAATGGCATCTCCCTTTGGTATGAGAACAGCAGTGTATCTGACAAGAAAACCATCAAGAAGATAATAAAGTCAGCAGAAAGGACTGTTGGAGTCAAAATGACATCTATTGAGAAACTGTATCAACAACGTTGTCTGTCTAGGGCAAATAGCATTTTAAGAGATCCAACCCACCCTGGCCATAGTTTGCTCATGCTTATGCCATCAGGCAGGCGTTACAGAAGCCTGAGGAGCAGATCAGTGCGGTTTCATGACAGTTTTTATCCTGTCATTGTAAGACTTTTAAATAATACCGTAACTTAAATACTATTGATCGCTAGTATGTAATTAATCAATAAATAAATAGTTAAACTAGCATAAACTAGCATGTTACTATAACAACTATTATAACAAATAGTGAAATAGGTATTTAAGTATTAGGTTATTTCCTTCAGATATTTTTTTAATTGGGTTATATTTTATATAACTTTATTTTTATATTTTTATGAAATTATAAAGCTTATTTATTAAGTTAGGATTTTATAGTGTTTGTATAGTGATGCTTTTTATGTTCTGTTGAAACTGAACGTAATTTCGTTCTGCATTACAATTCATTGTGATGGTTTGAATGACAAATAAAAGGAAACTCAACTCAAACTCAACTCATATGCTGACTTCACTGACATTGCTCAACATACAGTTTGTTTCTTTAAGTCATAAAAGTTCAACGTTTATTAATAACTAGGGCCACACGGAATCTGCGGACATTTTTTACTATTTCTGCAGAGTATTTTGTTAAGAATCTGCGGATTTATGCGGAATTATTTTAGGAACATCATAACATCAAAATTTCTATATAAAATAAAAAGTAATACCTTTTTAACTTTTATTTAATGTTTACAACGCGAATCCAATTAGATCCACTTTATTTGGTAAACAAAGCAAGTCTCTCATATAAAATGTCTACTAATAGACCGAAAGTAGTACTTTACAAACTGTGTTGTAAAAAAAACATGAATATTTTTATATTAATCAATATTTTTACTGAAATTAATTTGAAAACTGAATAAATATAAATTTACACACATTTACACAAGTAAATAAACAGAATCAATGATGGGCTAAAAATCTGTGGAATTCTGCGCGCGCAGATTCCGTGTGGGCCTATTAATAACCCCCAATAACACTCCAGGTTTATTTCTCCGATGAGTATTTCAGTGAGTGTCTTATAGAAAGTGCTCCTACCGAAACATTTCCGCATTTAATTCCAGTTAAATCATTTAGCGTCATTTTTGTCATTAATATACCTCCCTCATCAGAAATGCCTGGTTTTACTAACCTCGCAGGGACAGTATTTATTCATCTCTCCGTCTGTCCTTGTGCTAAATGTGCTAGCAATACGTTTGTGTTGATGATCTTTCTCTCTTTATTCCTGCAGATAAGGTGTTGGTGTGCTGCCTGCAGGGCGTCTGCCGCTCCGCCACACTCTTCCTGGCGTATTTAATGATTCACCACAGAAAAACACCAGAGGACGCCATTGACCTGGTGACACAGAAGAGATTGATCAGGCCAAACAGAGACTTCTTGAGGAAAATAGCAGGTCTTGCAGAGCAGCGAAACTTAATTGAAAGTGACGCGCCAAAAAAACGGAGCAGCCCTGCTGATCTACCTGATCCTGAAGTGGAGTCTGTCGATTCAGAGGAACTGTATCTCTGCGAGCCGTACGGTCCTGAACCAGTCACAAAGCAGACTTCACACTTTTATCATCCTGAATCTGCTTTAGAGCCCCATCCAGAACCATTGTGTGTCCCAGGTCCAAGCGGCTATGAACCCAAAGATGAGGTCGTTGATGTAGGGGAACTGTGTGTGTCTGAGCCTGAACCAGAACATCAAACAGCAGAGATGTCACTGTCGCATGTACACATCTCCAAATATATTTCAAACCTGGAGGACAAACAAATAAAAAATAGAAAGGTCTGGACCCCCGTCGCTGCGATCTTGAAAAACCTCCATATTGGATGCCAGTAAGTCTGCAACACATTCATGATGTATAATGCAAAACCATGTGATGCTTGAATGGGCTAATGGAGACAGTGTTGGGTAGGTGACTTCAAGAGAGTCATTAATGACCAATTACTGATTAGATCATTAATCATTCAAAGGTCTGCCTGCTCCACATAGTCTATTTGACATTCTAGCCTTTGTTGCCAGAAATAAAAATATGTTGTTGACCTGGATTAGTGACGAATGAAAGAATTAATACAACTCAATATATTTAAGAGGTTACTTAAAAACCTCTTAAACTCCGCGGACCCGGTACCGGGTCCTATGACGTCATCAGTTTCACTTTCATTTTTAAAGGTCCGTGGTTGCGCAAGACCCCTATAAGTGGTTCCGTTTGAAAACGTAGAAGCTATATTTTATGCACATATGCATCACTTATGTTTTTATATTACTGTACAAAAGTTACACAACAAAATACTGGATACCCGAGCTGTCATTTTCATATTTTTATATGCTTCATACATGACACACATGTACAAGTCATAGCTCAAATAAAAGCTCTTGCCCGTCCTTGTACGATTCTGGCATTCCTTTATGTGAATTATATTCTATTTATATTCTATTTCATATTATATTTATGATCAATAAGCAGTCCCATATCGCACAGAAAGCCACAAATGCTACATTATCTCTTACCTTATGCTGAGTTCTTCAAAACAGGCCATTTCTCCGCTGTTTTTGAGGTGATGTGCATAAGTATTCCTTTTATATGTATAATGTGGTCAAAACACAGTGAATTATGTTTGATCAAACCAAAGATCGTGAAAATATGAAAACAATAGTCTATCCGCATGCCATATTTTCCCAATATTCAGTTGAATTACAATAATCTTTGCATACTCTATGGTAGAGACAAAATTCTTTTTCCTAGTGTTTGCTGCTATCTGCTGGTTTCAAGCAGAACTGTCTGGAGTTGTCTTCTTCTCTTATGGGATTATCTACACATTTTCAAAAAAGCATTTTAGAACAAAAAATAAAAAAGCGCCCAATGTTGAAGTGGTTCATCATAAAACAGAAAACATAACAAATATTATTTATTACTTTCAGCAGTTTCTTTTCTAAATTCAAATGGTTTTCTGTCCAATAACACTGGAATTTGTCATTTATACCACTGCATTTGGATATGAAAGACTTTCCAAGTTTGGTAGGCGGAAATTACATAAAAAAGGTATAGCACCTCTCAGCAGTTGGAATACAATAACGTTTGCATAGATAATGATAGAGGCATTTTTCGTTTTTCTTATGATTACTGACATGTGCAGGAACCACCAAAAATTAATTACAGCAACCTAGACCACACAGAAACTAAAAGATACTGTATTTCTGCATTGTGAGTCCTTTTAAAAGGCTAATTAAAGTTGTTTGTGATCTTGTGCAGGAAAATATCGATGAACAGAAAGCTTCTGTGGAGGAGAGGGATAACACACGTCCTGAACACTTTCCCCTCTACTGCAACTCAAAACGCATTGGACGAGAAAAGGGCAAAGCTGTACAAAAAAGCCAACATCTCCTACCACCGAGTGTTTTCAAGAGACGATGACCCGTTTGAGTTGAGCAGCCATGTCCTCCCAGCAACAGAACTCATCCACAAGATTCTGAGCAACCCAAAGAGTAAGAACAGACACAAACAAGCACACGCACACACACACGCACACACACACACACAGAGTATTAATATGATGTTCTAGTGTGATAAAGAGCCCATATGTTGGGTTGAGAACGGTTAAATTTCACTTTTTGAAGTCCCAAACAACAAGATGATATGTATGCAAGGTTAAAAAACACTTTCTATGTCTTATAATATCTATTTATTTTTACCTCATTTTCCCACCGACTCCCATATGAATTATCTGAGCGAGTCTTTTTCCCCAAGCACCTCCTTTCCGTGACGCTACCACGTCACGTCACGCTACCACGTCACGTCCTTTATGTGTCAGCAGCCCAATGCCAGAACATATTGAAAAACATCACTGCAGCTGTACAACAGCGTATTGCTATATTCTTCATCATAACAACAAACATTCAGTAATAATTAACACTTCATGGACTATTGTAAGCCAACAAATAGTTACATTCGGCAGTAAGCTAAATGGCTACCGCTACATGCTGCACAGAGCAAACACAATACAGACAACTACATCCATATTTACCTTGTTACAGTCAACAGGACTGGAAGAACACGCAGGTCCAAATAAACTGGGTATTGATCCATCCTTTAACAACAACCGTGCAACAAATCCCGCGTTGTAAGCTGGTAGATTGGTGTAGCTCTCTTCAGAGAAATGACGCGAACACAGCACCGTGTTGGGGATGTAATTCTCAGGTATTTTACCAAAAATAAACCTCAACCACTCCAGGTAGAGAAAAGAGGTTTCCAGGTAGGGAAAAGAACACAGCTTTTCCCTCGCACTTCAGAGCATAGTGTCTACGGGACATGATTTAACCGGAATGCCGATGAGTTCAGTAAAGTTAGCAACAGATTCGCAGATTCGTGTTTTCCGGATCAATAACTCATGACCGAAACATTGTTCCTACACAAATAGCACCTCTTTTCAACCGTCGCAATGTATACAATCACCTACAACCTTATTTTCCTAAAAATTTGCTTTCCTACACGCTGGACGCATTATATTAAACTCTATGCGCAGGCGGCAGAGACCGATCCTTAGGGACCGTCTACAAAGAGCAAAACGAGAAAACCAATACTAAAAAAGCTGTCAATAACTTCTCTCTAAATCTTTATACTGCCATCAAACTCAGATCACACGTCACTGCTGTCCCGCTGGTTATACTACAACACTTATTGCGATACAGTGCTTGTTGTCATCCACTTTCTCTTCCTGTCTGTGGGCGGGGCCGGGAAGTTAAATTTTCCCGTGGTCTGCATGCGCAACTAGTGGGCGGGGCTTATGTTTCGCGTTGACGTCAAGCCGAAACGGCTAAAGACTCGTTCTAATAACGATTCATTTAAACAACGATGAGTCGACTCTTTTATAGATGAATCAATCGTTTTAAACACTTTGCACTTTCAGATTTAAGCCCCAGCTGGACATTTCACTTCACTTAGAGCTGTGGTACGCACTGATGAAGATCATTTTCAAAAATCCATAATATGGGCTCTTTAAATTGTTTTGTGTGTCTTTCTTTTATTCCTCAGATAACCTGTTGGTGATCTGTGAAGAGGGTTTGGGCCGCTCCTGCTTTTTCGTGGTGGCATATCTGATGATGTATGACGGACAAACATTGGAGGAGGCCATCGACACTGTGAAAACATGGAAACGCATCAGGATTACCAGGGACTTCCTGATGCAGCTAGTCATGTTCGATCGTCACTCCAAACAGCAGCTACGGCCGGGTTTGACGTCAGAGCGTTCAACTGTCAACATGAACTTCGCTCAGATCACTTCCCAACTGCACTATCGTTGCCTCAGGCATTCCCAGTACTGGACTCCTGTCAGTGAGGTCTGGCCCAATGTCTTCATAGCTGATGCGTAAGTCTACAAGTCTACTATTAGTTTACGGAGATTTTATACAAAGTGGCCAAAATGTGCAAGAAAAATCTGCATTAATCAAAAAATAACAAGCTCCTCTAAATGTTGTGTTAAATTTCGCATTTGTAGAATCACAACATGCTCAAGCGACTGCTCAACACAACAGCTGTGTGTTCAATATTTTGCGATAAACACGCCGCTGCCTGCTTTCTTTTCCGCCTCTCTTGCTCTTTTCGACCCATAGCGTTACTCAGTATGGATGAGGATTTCCCATCAAAGATTCAAACGTTCAGGGTTGTCACGTGACTCGCGTCACATTATTATGGCTTTGAGGCTCCATTAGATTCGAATTACTGGCCATAATTATTTAAAATGACACTATCACAATATATATTAAATATAAATATATTATAATAATTATATAATAAATATATTATATAATAATAAATTACATAAAATAATTAAAATGACAAATTCTGGACCTTTTGCCCGTGGGGGGTGGTTCATTGGAACCACCTGAACCCCCCTGGGCTACGGCCATGGTGTTTTTGATTGTAAATTCAGCTTTTCAGCCAGTGAAAGTGGAGACTCAGGAGCATTGATGATGTTGTTGTGTTCTTGTGCAGGGAAACAGCAAGGAGCGAAGCCAGACTGAAGGAGCTGAACATCACGCACATTGTGAACGCTCAACCCTTAACCACAGAAGCAAAGGAATGGGAGAAGTACTACCAGGAGAACAACATCACCTACTACAAAGTGCATTCAGGAGCCCACGACTTGTTAAATATGGCGCAGTTTTTTCTCCCAGCTGCAGAGTTCATACACGAGGCCCTGAGCGACCCGAACAGTAAGAGTTGACACACACAGACATGCTATATTTATCTACAGTTGAAGGCAGAATTATTAGCCCTTCTGAGTTATTAGCCCCCCTGTATATTCTTTCCACAATTTCTGTTTAACAGAAAGAAGAACACATTTCTGAACATAATAGTTCTAATAACTAATTTCTTGTGTCTTCTCCATGATGACGGCACATAATATTTGACTAGATATTTTCCAGACTGTAGTATTCAGCTGAAAGTGACATTTAAAGGCTAAACAAGGTTAATCTGGTTAATTAGGGAAGTTAGGGTTATGCTGTTTATTTAGGAAATACTGTGAAAAATTCCTTGCTCTGTTAAACATCATTTAGGACAGTGTTTCTCAACTGGTGGGTCGCGACGGGAATATTTTTAGTGGGTCGCGGAGTGTGTGTAAAACATAAATTTTTAACTTATTTTGCTTATACCGGACTTTTATTTTGAAATGCGTATACCGCACTTTTATTTTGAAATGCGCAATAGTACTTTGTAATATTTGTATAATTTGATACATTTTGTCCAATGAAATCAATAAAAAAATGTTTATTTGTAAGTCTTGGTGGTTTTCTTATGATTTATCTGTCACTACTTGTGTATGTTAACAAATAAATACAAATTAATTCATTATAGTTCCTAAAATTAAAATATAGTTCCTAAAAATTCCATGTAAAATGTGGGTCTCATGGCCAAACCAGTTGAGAACCACTGATTTAGGAAATATTTAAAAGAGAAATAAATCACAGGAGGGCGAATAACCCTGACTTCAACTGTAGATCTTATATCCTCCAGTGAATATTTGGACTTGAATGAGCTTGTTTTGAGTGTCTTTCTTTTTTGCATTTCCTCAGATAAGGTGTTGGTGTACTGCGATGAGGGTATAAACGAGTCCGTCGTGCTTTTTCTGGCATATATAATGATACACCATGATGTGACGCTGGAAGATGCATTTGACTTTGTGTTGGAGAGGAGAAGCATGTGGATAAGCAGAGACTACTTGAACCAGCTGAAGTTGCTGATGTTAGACCTCGCAAAGCTTCGCACATTACAGCAAGGAGAACATTGGAAACCCTGCTGCAAAGCCTGCTTCGGAGCTATCATGCGACTTCAAAACCAATGGTCTAAACCAAAGTAACATGCAGTATGTAAATATATAAATATGCTGTAGACATGTCTGTTTATCTTCTGTTCATGTGCACTGAGAAAAATAAAAAAAGATTTGGTTCAATTGTGCTTCTGCCCGTTTTTTCAGTTGGCAAAACTGATATATTACAAATAGGGGTGGGCGATATGGAAAAAATATCATATCACGATTCTTTCTGGGGAAATCCCCATTCACGATTTTTATCCCGATTCTTTTTCAAGTTGTTTTTTTTAAGACAATTTTGTAAATTACAAAGGTATAATACAACCAAATGTCCCCATATAAAAATATACTCCTACCATGTATGTTTAAGAATATTTTAGTGAAAATTTAATAAATTTAGTTCAGTCGAAAAACGGTCGCTATAGTTCTGAAGTGACGTGCGTCTGTTCAATACAGCACGAGCTGCAGCTGAAGGCTGCACAGAGCCTGAGTCACCTGACATAAGCGAGTGGAGCGAGCAGCTGAAAACATCAGGATATGTTTGTAGAAAAGCAAGCGGCAACCTCCCGCTCTCCCTCGGGAAGCCAATACGGAAGTAACTAAAACTGCAATTCATCGAAATTGAGCTAGTCCTGCTCCATAATAGAGCAAATCTCTAATGAGCCCACTGGTGAAATGGCCAACTTTACAGCAGAAATAAAGGTGTTTACAGCCTGGTACAAAGAACGATTTTGGTTCATATAGCTGATATTACCCTTCATGACAACTGTGAGGGGGAGAATTTTTTTATAACTCATCCGTTTCCTTTATATTAAGCTAAATTAAGTTTGCATAATTAAGGCCAATCATAATAATAATAATAATAATTAAAGCCGTCACGTCACCTCAGCTGATTCCGGCTGATTAGCCGCTGATCTCGGCATATTCATCGTGTTTTTGTGTTGTTTTATGTGGCTTTACACAGTCAGTCGTCTTTCAGAATTATTTCCTGCAATTATCAGATAATATGGCATGCTGTGTGCACTTAATTGTGCTCACAAACCATTCACGTGGCCTCCGTTTCCCAGGTGAGTAAAATTATATACTTATACCATCTCTATAAATGTAATTGCTTTATTTAGGATAATTTATAATGTTCTTCAGAACTCTAACGCACTCCAGAATCTGACAGATTGATCAGCTGTAGTCTATAAAATCGTCATCTGAAGCGTTGTCATACAGTGTTCTGCCTGGATTTCCTAAATAGTCCTGCATTTACTAACACAGACTATATCTGAAGTATTTGGATGTAATTTGCACTTTCTTCCTGTTGAAAAACGTCATAAGAACGATGTTAAGTGGCTCGATGTATTACAACAGTGTTTTCAACAGTCTAAACACTTTATTGATATAGTGAACAACCGAGCACATGTGGTCAGAACACAAACGAGTCGCAGGTAATGAAATATTATGTGTTTCTCCCATAAGAAAGCTCTTAGCTAAATACCAGCATGCGTCCCGTAGCTCCGCTCACGCTCCGCCTCTTTGCCCTTGTTTGGTGCGATGACGCGCAAACAAAATGGCGACGGTTGGCCACGCCTACTATTAGCTTCTTTTGGGTTCATCAGAAACCTATGGGTGACGTCACGGATACTACTCCCATATCTTTTACAGTCTATGTAGAAAAGACCTTTTGTACAATGCACTGATATCGTTAATAGAGCCGATCAATAATCAATAATTAGCCGATTTCACTATTAACCGCACTTCGTAAATCGTAAAGGATTCTCAACTCCGCGTTTCTGTTGCACGGAGCAAAACTCTTGCAACTAAACAAAAGTTATGCCAACTGTGTGCTGGTTTAAAAGTTCCAAGCTTTTACCGAGGCTAATACGCACGCACACTGCATTCACTATAGCAGCAGGCCGTTCACATATCATGTCCTTTCTGCACGCAAGTTCATTATTTCCAATGGAGACGTGCGCATATTGGGAGTGGTGAGCGCATGGCCAACGCTATCTCACGGCAATTCGTAACTTTTTAAAAAGTGGCTAATTCGTATGAATTCCTACGATGTAATTCGTACAATTTAGTACGATTTGCTTATCAACCAATGACGGTTGTGTTTAGGGGTGGGCTTAGGTGCCACGTCTCCTTTTTTAAATCGTACATTTTCGTACGACTGAAATTGTATGAATTTAGCCATTAAACTGCCAAAACGAAAAATACTTACGTTTTCTCGTGAGATCAGGCTGGCATGGCTCTCAATCGGACCTCCAAGCGCACGCAGTAGAAAATCTCTCACGCTGTAGCGGTGAGAGTTGTGCGTGGCTTTCAGTGCAATGTAAACAAAAGACATGTTAGACGAATTATTACAAATGATTAAAATGATTATGTATGTATGAACGCAGATAATAACAACAGCTCAAATTCTTAGCTATAGCTTAAATTAACATTAGACAAATTATATATTTATATATATTCTTATTTTATTTATTTATTCATTGTTGTGTCATTTATTTTGATTGTGAAATTAATCACTCACATTTAAATCAAAAACTCTTTCACTTATTTTTAAGTCCAAAGAGAGAAATGGACTATAGTTTGTTGTTTATTAATAGTTTGTGCTGTATTTGATCACTGAGCAGCAATAAACAACACTTTCAAATAAAAGCAGTTTTCATGTGATTTTCCAAACTATTAGTGTTTTGAATTTTATAAATGCATAATAATCGTGATAACCGTAAAACCATGATTATTCTTCAGACTATAATCGTAAAAACAAAATCTATAACCCTTGCATCCCTAATTGTTACGCAGTTCAAAACAACATATGAATGTCTGAATGTAGAACCCAGCTAACAAATTTAGGTTGTGAGAACGTTCTCATAACGTTATCTGTAACGTTCCGAGAATGTTGAAATGTCCAGTTTGCTTAGTGTTGCTAGAACGTTTTTTTATGGTCAGCATAACGTCCTTACAACGTTTTCAAAATCAAGAACTTTGTTACAAGAACGTTTTTTATGAACATTGTGAAAACGTTCAAGTATAAATAACACCCTGAAGAAGTTTCCAAGAACTTTGTTTTAAGAACGTTTTTCATCAACATTATGAGAACGTTCATCAGGTACAAATAACGTCCTGAAGATGTTTCCAAGAACTTTGTTCTTACAACGTTTTTTTAACAACGTTAAAAGAACGTTAATAACGTTATGAAAACATTCTAAAACCGTTTTATTGGTAACGTTCTGTGCTAACATCCCTAATTGTTACGCAGTTCAAAACAACATATGAATGTCTGAATGTAATAGCCTCCTTGACCATTACACTGATTATGTTGTGCTTCTAAATACATTTGAATATGTTTGTAAAAAAACAGCCACATTGATGCAGTGATGTTATGTAGATTCAAAATACAACATTATTAACATTTTAATGTAGAAAAAGGCCAACGTGGGTGTCTAGAGGAGCACAAATACAGCATATGGGCTCTTATATTGCTGCTGTGTTATCATCACTTATATTGCAAGTCATATCTCTCCGGCCCCTCATTTGAGATGCTCTTCATGAACTGGCCCCCATGACAAACTAACTGAATAGCCCTGTCGTACAGTATCTTGTGTTCATATTTATATCCCCTTTCAGCGTTTGCTTCATGGTCACGCGGGTCCAATCCTGGTCTGTCATTTCTTAATCTTACCACATGGTGTCGCTCTTTAGATCACTGTACCTATCAGTAAACGGATGACTGCCTTTAAATTACTTTAAATTTGCTCACTGTTTACTTGGCTATGATGATTGACATTTGGCCTGCACAATGAATTTCTACATAAACTTTACTGCAGTATTTTTGAACCACACTGTTGTAAAGTACAATGACCCAGTGGAGTGCATCTGGTTAGGATTACAGGATGGCTCCACCTTAATCTAACTGCTATAGGAAACACCTGTTATTGACTTCTCGTTAATAAATATGTTGTAGTAAATCTAAACTTGCTGTTAAAGCTTACCTAAAATAAGTGAGTAACCCTGTTGCCTTAAAACTATTCAACATATTAATTATATGCATAATTTTAAAAAATCAAGTAAACTTAACAGTTTCAACGGGTTTACACTTTATTTAAGGTCAACATGTCACTTTTAAGGCAACACATTGCAAAAAGTGATTAGTTACTTAAAGCGAGTAAAACAACTGCCTTAAAAGCAACAAGCTGACTTTACAAAGATGTAAGTAAACTCATTGTAACTTTTACGTTGACTTAATTTTTATATTTATGCTAATTGTACTCTCTTTTAAAGGCAACTAATGCCTTTTTACAGTGTCAAACTATTTAAGTCTGCCTGTTTTCAAATAATTACTGTAATTATTACAACATTACATGTTTGGTGCATCATTAAGTTTATAAAATCTAAATGCCGAAATATGCTAAAGGACTTTTAATTTGTCAGTAACCTGGGTTAAGCACTTCAGGTGAACTGTACAATCGGCGCGTTTAAGGTTTTTTTTCTTTAAAGAGCCCATATTATGGATTTTTGAAAATGACCAACATCAGTGTGTACCACAGCTCTAAGTAAAGTGAAATGTCCAGCTGAGGCTTAAATCTGAAAGTGCAAAGTGTTTAAAACGATTGATTCATCTATAAGAGTCGACTCGTTGTTTAAATGAATCGTGATTAGAACGAGTCTTTAGCCGTTTCGGCTTGACGTCAACACGAAACATAAGCCCCGCCTACTAGTTGCGCGCGCAGACCCCGGGAAAATTGAACTCCCTGGCCCCGCCCACAGACAGGAAGAACAAGTGGAAGACGACAAGCATCGCATTCTGGTTAAATCACGTCCCGTAGACGCTGTGCTCTGAAGTGCGAAGGAAAAGCTGTGTTCTTTTCCCTTCCTAAAGATGAAGCTGTAAAGAGTCAGTGGTTGAGGTTTATTTTTGGTAAAATACCTGAGAATTATATCCCCAATACGGTGCTGTGTTCACGTCATCTCTCTGAAGAGAGCTACACCAATCTACCAGTTTACGACGCGGGATTTGTTGCACGGTTGTTGTTAAAGGATGGATCAATACCCAGTTTATTTGGACCTGCATGTTCTTCCAGTCTTGTTGACTGTAACAAGGTAAATATGGATGTAGTTGTCTGTATTGTGTTTGCTCCGTGCAGCATGTAGCTGTAGCCATTTAGCTTACTGCCGAATGAAACTATTTGTTGGCTTACAATAGTCCATGAAGTGTTAATTATTACTGAATGTTTGTTGTTATGATGAAGAAT
>CAIGQQ010015006.1:0-15849 GCA_903798035.1 Danio albolineatus
ATACCGAAATCGCGACACTAAGATCCACGATCCTGTGTCGCGATGTGATAAGGAAGAATCGCGACACACCCGTGACTAACTTTTCAATCTCCTGCAAAAGTTGAGCTAGTTGAAGAAGAACGTGAGGAAACATGGCAACTAACCCAGAGATTGCGGACCCTCCCTCTTCATATAAGTCAGCAGTATAGCTTTGCTCACACTGTTAGTCTGGCTGCACAGAGAGGGATGGGCGTTCACCAGATGTCCCGACTTTAATATGGGGTTCTCTGAAACTATGAATATTTAACTTTAATTTTATTTAGGCTATTTTATTTAGGCCTACCAAACCAACACAATCTCACGGCAACTTGTGTTTTGGCGCTGAAGCATATAGCGCGCTTGTTTTGAAGCGCATCACCGCAAAGGTTATTCATTATTCTTTTTTATCTAGTAGTTAAATGACCAACCAAAACTACATCACAATTAATATACAATTTATACCTAACGAAATTCGTTTCAAAAAGATATTTTTTTCCAAGAAAAATGTATGAATTATATTTTTGTTTGTGCCTGTCTAACTGTGCGGTGAAAATTTGTTCCGCTCTGGGGAAAATAAGAATTTAGTAGTTCACAGCAGAAAGGGCACGGTCCGTGCGGGCTTTCTCCATCTTCTCAATTGTGTTGGGCACAGCTAGGTTCAGATTGGAGGCATTTTGACGGCAGTATCCATTCCGTGTCAATGAAATGGAAAGTTAGCCACATGTAAAGTGTCATTTTTGTACTCGATCACATCTGTTGTAAGTGAAAAATACTCGACTGTGGTGGAATTGGGCTGTTGCAGCTCACCACGGATACGTTTGTAGGCTTGTAGCTGTTTTGGAGAAATATGTACGTCCGGACAGTTCATTATAGCTGTCGGGTGTGGTTACGTCTCAGAAAGAAAAAAAAGTATTGAAAGACACTATTTTTTTCGCAGAGATTCTTGGTTACTGCATCAGTGCATTTGTTCCACCTCACATTGTCCCTCCTATATTTTGTGCATCGCTTAAATGCATCACTAATTGATGGCTGCACCTGTTCGTCTGATTTCTGCGATTTTTTTTTTTACTGCATTTTGGCAGCCTCATTCTTGTGCGCTTTGTATAAATTAGTTGTGTTTCCTCCACATGCTGCCACATTTGTCAGGCAAAGTTTACATCTCTTAAATGTAAGAGAACTTGATTGAAAAATAATTTTTAACATGCTCGAATCATCTCCACAATGGAGTTTAGTTCTGTTTGTTTTTCAACAGTATTTTGTTACAAAAAAACAGAAGTGTTATAGCTTTGGCTATTTATTTATTTTATATTTGGCTATTTATATAGTTAATAATTTGCATGGTTAATCTTGTTCTTTGGTGTTCAGTTTATAAAGATTTTTCAAATGTTATTTGATAAAAAATATTGTTAAAAAAAAAAAAAGTTTCCCACCCCTCACGAAAAAAAATCGTGATTCGAATCGAATCGTGGGTCAAAAATCGTGATACGAACCGAATCGTGGGTTTGGTGTATCGTTACAGCCCTAATATATATATATATATATATATACACACACACACTAGGGCTGTGCGATAATACAATATTTGATCGTGGACGATAATAATTACTGCACGATCCACTTTTTCAGAAAAATCGTTGTATCGCCATACAGTATATAGTGCAGTGCTTCCTCTTCATTCATTCTTCCATGACGGGCGCCTCACCTAAATTCATCCCACCACGGCTATAACTGCTTCTTATTCAAAACATTTACTCGTCTGTCGTTGTTGTTTTTTTCAATAGCGGGTTATAATCACACCAAAACGTATTTAAAGGTAAGTGAATTATAACAGCGGGAACTTTTGTGTAACCATAGTGCTGTGCGTCATTTGTTTAACCCTTTAAGGTTACATGCTGACAGGGCTGCGCAGTTTCCATAAATATACTTTACAGATAAAGCTCTACGCTTCTGCATACAATGACTTTATCTTGCTGGAGTTTAAAGCTGCTTCACTTTACCTCAGAACGCATTAATACCGCTCTGTAGGTCTATTGGAGACATTTGTAAATATTCATAGCAAATCTTATAAATGTTGGAGACATACGCGTTACATAAACGTAAAATCACACTTCGGCAGCGTTTAATTGAAGGCGCAAGAAGTTGTTTGCACGAATGGAGGAAAAAGTCGCGCAAGCGGAGACCCGCATGCTCGTATTACTGTACATAAATGCGATCTCGCCCCGTAAGACTGCGCTCACGACATTTGTCACTGAAATAACACGGACCGTAGTTGGCATGAAAAGCATCCCAAATGAGGGGTCAGAGATGACTTTTAATATAAGTGATGATGACACAACAGCAATATAAGAGCACATATGCTGTATTTTGCTCCTTAAGACACCCACGTTGGCCTTTTCAACATTAAAATGTGAATATGTTGTATTTTGAAACAACATAACATCACTGCATTGTACAATGTGGCTTTCTTTACAAACACATTCAAATGTTGTATTTCAAAGCACAACAAAAGCAGCGCATTGCTCAAGTAGGCTTCTTCTACAAACACATTCATCTGTTGTTTTGAACTGCGTAACAATTAGGGATGCAGCGATTATAGATTTTGGTTGTATAATCATGTAGTCTGAAGAATAATCATGGTTTCATGGTCATGATTATTATGCATTTGTTAAATTCAAAACACTACTAGTTTTGTTAACTTTGTAAAAAAAAAGCCATTTACATTGTTGAAGGTGTTGCTGAGGATCTGTCTAATATTCTCTCTGATTTGAACTAAGATTTGTTATATTTGTTAAATGTTCATTTTGATGGTAATTGCAAGTCTTGTTGATTTGTTTTTTCTTTGCAGAATAGTATATTTTAATATTGGGACATTAGTTTAGTTGTATTGTACCAATTGTAATTTGCAAAATAGTCTTTAAAAATCAACTTAAAAAAAGAATCGGGATAAAAATCGTGAATCGTGATATTTTTTCCATATCGCCCACCCCTAGCACACACACACACACACACAGAGACAACCCCTAGAGAGAAAGTGAGAGACATGAGTAAATACAAGCTGTGCAAACCCTATTTTGAATGGTGTACATCAAACTCCAGGGGTTACAAGAGCAACCACCTAGTAACACCAGAACACCATAGCAACCACTTAGTCCCATAACAAACATTCTGAACGGTGCAGTATCGATGCATTGACTTTTGTAAAAATGACTTACCATCGTGCTTGAAACCACAATAATAGAAAAAAAACTATTGGCTCCTAGATGTGTTTTTCAGCTCTGCGCGTCTGAACAGCTGGTCGTCATTAGCTCCAAAACGTTCACCTCCGTACTTTGTCATGTAGCATGACTGTGCTAAAATAGAAAACCATTCCTTTTGTCACTTTTCATGTGTGGTAATTGCATGCGAGGGCATTTGCACCGGTTGTAGAGCTTCTGCGTGCGATTTGGACACAACGTTTGTGGTTTTGCTTTCCGAGACTCTCATAAGAGACATCTGGAATGATCATTTCTTCTCCAGGCCAGCGTGAATGGTCAAACGCTCAAAGTTGCTAACATGAATCAGAAACAGCCTAATATTGTTGCATGTCACTTGTCCTGTAATGCTGGATGTGGCTTATGACTTTTCAAGATGATACAGATGACGTAAAGATACAAGTGAATGACATTTTTTATTTAAAATGATATTACTATTGTTGTGTAAATGACAATACATCTTCAGTCTAAAGTCCCAACAGCCAAAACAAGTGCAGACTACAGCAGTGTAAATGCAGGGGTTGTATCAAAGACTATTGAATGCACATCAGGGCTCAACAATAAGGACTGTTCGATGGCCCGGGGCCAGCGTGAGAGATGCTTGGGACAGCAGACAGGATTGTTATGGTCCAGATCGGGCCAGTAATGCCTTATTAGTATACAGTATACAGTATAGTCTTAGAATGGAAAAAAAAGTTTGAGCTTTTAAATGTCTCCATCTCTGTGATTTCGTCAACACCATACTGCTTTTGTGAAGAGACGGCAAAATGGGGGCAACATCAAATTATGAGGTTAAAACAAAACATCTGTGATTCAAGATGATATGACCGTTTTTGTTTAGTTTTTTTTTGTTTAGTTTTTTTACTGTTAATTAATTTGTATTTTTTTTTTTTTTTTGTATTAAGATGCACCTCTTTTTTATATTCCTTCTTTTAGATGTTGCCAAGCCTCTCATGTTAAATGATAATATATGGCATCATATGGACTGAACAAATATGGCACAATTTGTTTTCTCACTGTCAACTCAGAAACTCTGGAATGACGTGTATTTTAAGTGGGAATAACATGACAAAAAAAATGAAGTGATGGTTTGCACAATTTGGCATCAGTTTGGCAAGTCAGCCACATTTTGTTAAATAATTTAGAACTGCTTGAATTTTGCTCATTTTACATTTATTAACAGTTATAAAATATTTAAAGTCTAGATTTTTGACACCTTATTTAACCCCTTCAGACCTGAATTATGTTCCAAATATGTCCATTGTAATGGACGCAGGGTCTGAAGGGGTTAAAATATGTGGCTAAGAAACAGCCATTCCCTTGTTTTGTTTTTTTATGGGGGGGCCAGTGAAAATTTTGGCAGGGCAAGTAAAAATCTGAACCACTGGCCCGATCAGGCCAGTAGAAAAAATCCTTAGCGTTGAACCCTGCGCAAGACATGCCTTCTAGTACATGCGCCAATCATCAAATCTGTATTTTTATTAATGTAGTTGGTGTGAACGATTTTTACTACCATGTCTTTATCGTTTTCTTTATAGTCATTGCACTTGGTGCGAACGGGCGTTTAGACGTTTTGTGTGAGAAGTGCCAAATCTGTTTTAGATCCATCCTTTCCTCCTCTTTACCACTGGTGTAAAAGTGTTTTTTATGTGGCCGTTAGCAGTGGCCTGGTGTGACCCGTGCACCGCCCGTCTGGATGCCCGTCTGTGATGGAGGATATTTTAACATGTGGTCAGTGTGATTAATACAAGCGTCTGTCTTTCTCTCGCAACATGAGCATTTCCGCCAGTAAAAGGAAATGTCACAGTAACCTTCGATTCGATGACGCTCTCACAATAACTCACTTTGCATGCAATATCTTCTGAATTTCCTCAGGTCATTAACACTGGGCTTTTTTACGATGTGTTGGGATATCACATCTCACTGATGCATCACTGCGTTTTCTCAGTTGAAAGCAAATTAAATCTTTGCTTTCACCCGAACTTACTGTTCTGTGCTGAATGTTTTGTTTCATTCACTCACTCGCTTAGGGTTTACTATATGTACTATGTACAGTGGGTACAGAAAGCATTCAGACCCCCTTTCACTCTGTCATATGGCTGCCATTTGCTAAAATCATTTAAAGAGCCCCTATTATGGGTTTTTGAAAATGAGCTTGCATGCAGTGTGTAGCACAGCTCTAAGTGAAGTGAAATGTCCAGCTGAGGCTAAATCTGAAAGTGCACAGTGTTTAAAACTATTGATTCCTCTATAAAAGAGTCGACTCATAGTTCCTCAAACGAATCGCCGTGCTTACGAGTTTTTAGCCGTTTCGGCATGACGTGAACATGAAACATAAGCCCCGCCCATTTGTGCGCCCACAGACCGGGGGAGATTCGAAACCCCCAACCCCGCCTACAAACAACAGCGGCGAGCAAAGGTTGCCAGATTGGGCGGTTTTGAATTTGATTGTGCAGGTAAAAACCTTTTGGATAGGGTTTGGACTAGAATCAGTCAGCTACATCTGGCAACACAGAGAAGAGCACTGCGCTCAGCTGGATATTATTGGAAGTGTGCAGATGAACCAGAGATGAGACTGTGAAGAGTCAGTGGTTGAGGTTTATTTCTGCAGAAATGCCTCAGCATTATAGCCCAGCCTTGTGCTGTGTTCCCTCTGAGGAGTGCTTCTGAAATCTACACGCTTACAACGGAGGATTCGTCGACCGTTTGTTAAAGGAAGGATCAGAAAAGACTAGCAGGGGCGGACTAGCCATAGGGAGCACTGGGACATTTCCCTGGCCTGCTATCCAACAAGTGTGAGTAAGTGCGATTAAAACGGTTGCTTCTTTTTTTTCTCTAGCTTGTAAATAATGCATTTAATTGTGTTTTGTAACTTTTAACTGCTTGTAGTGTATCTGGTTAACTTGTATTCTCATATCGCGTCTGAAAGCACGTTGTAAACGCGACGCGTGACGCTTTGTTTACGGATTAAGTTGATAAGCCTCGGTGGGCATTCTCTCGCGCTGAATGATGTTGACCAATCGCAACAGACTGGGTCATCGGTCCAATCAGCGCAATTTAGCATCGCGCTGCATTTAGCATTTGTTTTGGAACAAATGAATCGCTGAGGGATTCATATAGGAGTCGCTGGGATAATGAGGTAAAAATAAATGCAAATTATAAGACAATGAAAGTGTTTTTTGACCATGCATGCAGATCAGCCTGCTGTTGGAGACCCCCAAAACCAAAATATGACCCTTTTTAATGTATAATAGGGGCTCTTTAAGTTCATTTTTTTTTCTCATTATTGTACACACAGCACCGCCATATTGACATAAAAACACAGAATTGTTGACATTTTTGCAGATTTATTTAAAAAGAAAAACTTAAATTATCACACGGTCCTCAGTATTCAGACCCTTTGCTCAGTATTTAGTAGACGCACCCTATTGATCTAAGCACCGAGTCTTTGGAAAAGATGCAAGTATTTTTTACACCTGGATTTGGGGATCCTCTGCCAGTCCTCCTTGCAGATCCTCTCCACAGGGTCCCCGCGGGTCCTTAAAAAAATTGAAACGTCTTAAATAAAATTTTCGATCTGAAAATGTCTTGAATTCTGTAATTTTTCATAAGGAGCTCTTAAATTTCATGTGGGATCTTAAATTTCATGTCCGACTCGTCATTTTTATTTATTTTTTTCAACCGCAATGTGACCAGTGCAACATTTGGGAGCAGTACTTCGTCGGTGCAACCTGCATCATTCCATAGGTGACATACGAGTAAGTGATTGATGAATGTGTTGCGTTGATAGTTCGCCACCACTGCATTTTGCAAAATCGCAAGCATGGGCAAATGTTTGTTTGATGACAATTGATTGGACGAAAAGTATCGGGGGTGGCTGAAGAAAACAGCCAGTAATCATGAAGGGAGGTGTGCTTTATGTAAAAAGACGATAAAACTGCGGACAATGGGCCACAAATTGCTCGATTCACACGTGAAAGCAGAGAAGCACAAGAAGTACGTGTCGTCGCAGGCAAGTAGTTTGCCCATAAGTATGTTCTCATCGAGCACTTCGACCTCTCAGCCTTCCACAAGGCCGTCCACTTCAAGCAATGCCTTCTGCAGCTTTGCGAATGTAGCTACACTTAAGGCCGAAATACTGTGGGTATTACAAACCATAAGCCGCCACCACTCATACACCTCAAATGAGGACATCCACCTAGTTTTTCTAGCAATGTTTCCTGACTCGAAGTTGAGGTAAAGCCTTTAATTTTCCTTTTAGATGGCTTTAAACGGTCTTAAAAGTTATTAAAAGTGCTGTTAAAAATGTGCAGATACCCTGTCTCCAGTCCTGTTTGGTTGGATGGTAAACATTGGTTCATTCAAAAACACTCACTGAGTTGTTGTGAAACCACTCCATTATTTTAGCTGTATGCTGAGTGTCATTGTCTTGTAGGAAGGTAAACCTTCGGCCCAGTCTGAGGTCCTGAGCCCTCTGGAGAAAGTTTTCTTCTAGGATGTCCCTGTACTTGGCCATATTCATCTTTACATTCATCTGCCACCGCTATAATTCACTGTTGGGATTGTATTGGACAGGTGATGAGCAGTGTTTGGTTTTCTCCACACATACCACTTAGAATTAAAGTTCTATCTTGGTCTCATCGAACCAGAGAATCTTATTTCTCTCCATCATGGAGTCCTTCAGATGGGCTTTCATGGACTTGTCTTGCTCTGAGGAGAGGCTTCCGTCAGGCCACTCTGCCATAAAGCCTCGACTGGTGGAGGGCTGCAGTAATGGTTGACTTTCTACAACTTTCTCCCATCTCCTGACTGCATCTCTGGAGCTCAGCCACATGATCTTTGAGTTCTTTTTTACCTCTCTTACCAAGGCTCTTCTCCCCTGATACTGTAGCTCAGTGTTGTTACTAATCTTTCACATGCCCAAGACTGTGATAAACGATAAAAATAGGTTTATTTTACAATTCGTTTTATGCTACAACACCAAAAAAATGTAAAAAATAATAAAAATAATAGTTCAGTATCATGGTTTCAATGCATTTAACACCGCACCTACTGACCAAAACCTTTTCTTTTTTTCAGTCTGAAATCAGGGATGTTCAGTAATGTTGAGGGCAGGTGTGAGACGTCTTTATCGGTCATGAACGGCGCTCGCTTCGCCTCTGCGGCCTTACGAATGATGTCATTCCTGCTTTAACCTCATGAATGTGTAACGTCTGGCTCTGGGTTCAGTTTCAGAGCCAGCCGAACGGCCACACTAAGCCTGTCTGCATTTTAAAACAATAAACTAATTAACAAGTCCAACAAAAGGCCACGCGGTGCTTTACAGCTGAGCGAGAACTCAAATTATGGAAACATTTTGATGAGGTTTTGTAAGAATATTCTGGAGTCAATTAACGCTTTATGTTTGCTTTTTTTCTCTATGTAGAGCTATGGGGGAAACTAAGAGACCACTTAAAAATTCTCTAATTTCTCTGCAGTTATTCCAAGAAAAAAAATCTGAGATGTGTTTAAAGGTTCAGGACACCCTGGAGTGCTTTTCTTGAGATATTAACAGACGTGTGTGTGTTTAGCATCAGTTAAGGCAGCGTTAGCTCCTGTATTTAATTGTGGAGAAAACTGGATAATTTTGAGCTTTTGTCAGCTAATTTCATCTTCCGGGTTTAAAATCATTATTAGGGCGGATCAAAATCAGTGACGTAGCGTGAACCTGCTAATGGAGTGATGACTCGTTGGTTTCTCATTATTATTTAGTTTTCTTATCCTATGAGAAGACCTGCTTCTTAATTATTCATGAGAGCACGTGCTTTCCGAAGGCTAAGCAGACCTGCCAAGCTGTGAGGCACAATGACTGGGTCCGCATCTGCGCACAGCTCATATGAGTTTGTTTTCACGATCCACAGGGTTTGTTGTATGCTTTTCCCTGCGATGCTGTCCGGGCCGATACAGCAAAGCTGTTGGTTTGCAGCAAGCATTTTTGTCAGGAGAGCTGTAAAAGAATTGGAGAATGGCAGACTTTGTCTTTTATAAGTTGAGTTGGTTACCATTCAGACACATCGCCTATCTATGCTGCTGTCAACAGAGTCGCCTATTTTTAAAATCCTCCAGATTACCGGTAGGGCTAATAGTTTGAATAGACAGGGCAAGAGACCTGCTGCACTGCTATCCACTGTGTCTGCATTCATACCCGGGGATAGAGGAGGAGAGAAGTCCTCTTCATTTATAGTGTTTATATAAACACTATTATCTTTATAATGATAGAACTAATTGTAGTTGTGCGTATATGAAATTATGAATAACAAATGTAGCAGGACATTAAATTGCTGTTTATTTCTTTGCATTTTAACTTTTGTAAACTATAAAATCATGAGTCTCCTCATGGTTTGGGTCTCATATTGTGAGCTGACTGACAACAGTTGTTTGCTTCACTATTTTTTCCCTGCACTGCTGGCCACAGCCACTAACCCCTCTGCTCACAGCGCTGCTCCACGCCCATCTTGAAGCATTTTTTTTTTAATTCTGATGTAGACTTGAACCAAAAGAGGGGGTTTCATGGCCTTTTAATAAGAGAAGTCATCTTTGACTGTTGTAATGTCTTTAAGTAGAGAAAATAATTTCACAATTAACTTGAAACAGGCGCCACGGTGGCGTAGTGAGTAGCACGTTCGCCTCACAGCAAGAAGGTCGCTGGTTCGATCCCCGGCTAGGCCAGTTGGCATTTCTGTGTGGAGTTTGCATGTTCTCCCCGTGGTTGCGTGGGTTTCCTCCGGGTGCTCCGGTTTGCCCCACAGTCCAAAGACATGCGGTACAGGTGAATTGGGTAAGCTAAATTGTCCGTAGTGTATGTGTGTGAATGAGAATGTATGAATGTGTTTCCCAGAGATGGGTTGTGGCTGGAAGGGCATCCGCTGCGTAAAACAAATGCTGGATAAGTTGGCGGTTCATTCTGCTGTGGCGACCCCGGATTAATAAAGGGACTAAGCCGAAAAGAGAATGAATGAATGAATGAATAACTTGAAACACAAAATCTGCGGGTGGGGTGGGGGGCTCTTTGTTTTAGAGATATGCAAGTATATTTGGTGCTTTATGTTGTATGCCAGTGTCAAATATGAATTTCTGCCCAGAACCTCTGTACAGACAATAAAGTAAAGGTTTGACGAAGTTGCTACATTGAGTTTTCTCGACCAACTTTCAGTTTGATTTAAATTCACGCTGATGAACTCATTTGCTGCGTCCCAATTAGTATACTGTTTGTTCTAAATAGTTCAAAAACACAATTAGCGTGTTACTATGATTTTATAAGTTGCAGATTGGGCGACATGGTGGCTCAGTGGTTAGCACTGTCGCCTCACAGCAAGAAGGTTGCTGGTTCGAGTCACGGCTGGGTCAGTTGGCATTTCTGTGTGGAGTTTGCATGATGTTGGTGTGGGTTTCCTCCGGGTGCTCCTGTTTCCCCCACAGTCCAAACACATGCGCTATAGGGGAATTGGATTAACTAAATTGGCCGTAGTGTATGAGTGTGTGTGAATGAATGTGTATGAATATTTCCAGGGTTGCGACTGGAAGGGCATTCGCTGTGTAAAACATGCCAGAATAGTTAACGGTTCCTTCTGCTGTGGTGACCTCTGATAAAAAAGGGACGAAGCTGAAGGAAAATAAATAAATGATGAGTATTCTTATCCTACCCTAAAATGTTATCACAACATGCAATATCCATATCGCAGAGAAGTGCAACAACTCCTCCAACAGACCTGATCTTAGTTTGTAAAATTAGCTTGATATTTCATCACGCCACTGTCTGCATATGTCCGTTCGGGTCTTTACTCAGGAACGTGGAGGTCAGGGTGAGAATCACGAAGCCCTGATGCACAGCTCTGATTTCAGGCACAGGATTACGTCTGTCTGCCTGGACTGACCACACCTCCATCTCTCATAACATTTAAACTCTTTCCCGGCTGGACCCACAGCATCCTACAATCCCACGGTCTGCTTCAGTACCATTATATGAGCAATTCCAGCGTTATGGACGTGACATTTGCAGTAAAAACTTAAAACATAAATTCACATAGAAAGCATTAACATTATATTAATTATTTCAGTTTATATGTTCCAAAACAAATAACCACAGAGTTATGGGAACAGAAAAAATATGTTTACTTTAAATGAGGAAAATAAACATGCGTTATGGATGTGACCAAAAAAGTATGTGAGTTTACAGTCTACAACATACTTTGTAAAAATTCTGTGAACTAAACACAACCCAACACAAATAATGCTAATCAGAAGGATAAGAGTCGCTCTCTATAGAACAAACATGATTGATTTTATTTTATTTCACTTTTTTATTATTTATGAGGATAAAGCTCCATTATAGATGTGACATCTTGCAGTTATGGATGTGTCAGATGTGAAATTGGCACTTGTGTGACTTTGGTAAATCTAACATAACTGATTGACTGAGACATTTTTGAGTATGTTTACAGTACCGTAAAATACAAGCCAAAGCAAACAACATTGAAATGATTTTACTATTTTGGTAAAAGCTTTATTTTTTTGACATTTGCGTGGTACTGCTTGTATTTAGTGCCATAAACTGAAAGACGCGTGGGATTGATCTTTGCTGGTCAGTATTGGAAACATTCCCTGTAGGTTTGGCGTGTTTGCGCAAATCCAATTAAAAATAGTTGTACGGCTGGACCGCCAGCTTCCCTCACAGCTGCTTATTATTTGTTGTGGAAAAAAATGAAGGTGAAATGGTCACTGAGTCGGGGACTAAAAAAGTATGTGAAAAAAAAAAGTGTGTTTAATGTATTGAATGTCCAAAAAAAACCTAATATTTTTCTAAAGCAACATTTCTAAAGAAACATTTTTGGTTAACACAAATTATATAAAATTTTGTCTAAACAATATTGTTTGGTATGCCCCAGCGGGTTCACAATGTCATAAGGTGTTAGCATTAGGTTAGATTTCAAGCGTTCACACTTAGCTGATGATTGATTCTAAAGCTTGTTTGGCATGCTGTCCCGGGAGAGAGCCCTGAGCTCATAGGATCATCAAGCCCGGGGCTCCCTGCCGTTTGAAGGGCGAGAGGGGAGTTTGAGCTCAGGTAGGTCTCGAGAACCTGCTTGTGAATGTGTTATAAATAGCTGAGATATAGCTGGCTAAGAGTTTGTCTTAAGATGCTACTTAAGATGCTGGAGTAGTTAATTTACTTATGATGCATGTCTTTGGACGGTGGGAGAAAACCCATGTGAGCACAAGGAGAACATGAGGGGCCCGGTGAGGGGTCGAAGCAGTGGTGTTCTTGCTGTGAGGCAACGGTGCTAACCATTGGGCCACAGCGCCACCCTATCAGGTGAAGGGAAGGAGTAAGGGTGGAAGGTGGGATTCTTAAAGACGAAGATGACTTAAGTGGAGAACTCTGGTTATTCATAGTGAGTCAGTATGACAACACATTTATTACACTAAAAAGTGAAAATTGGTTGTTTTTGCGTTATTTCGAGCAAATTCGTTCTTCCGGTTTAAAACGAAATTTTGAAGCTGCGTCACGCCGATGAGATCTATGCATGTACTCCAGTGTGCACAGTCGACGTCTGTCCCGGCGAGTACATCATGACGTCTCTGTGTGCGGCATTGATTCATGAGAAAAACTTGATTCAAACCAATCAGCGCGCTCTATTGTGTATGCGGCGCAACTTCATTAATATGCATGATAACTTCGAAGACTGTTTACCTGCTACAGTGTTCAGACGGCAGAGAGATGCCATGCTGTGTTGCCAAAACAAGTGGAAGAAGAAGAATTGTTTGGAGACACAGGTCGCCAGTGTTGTGTTTATAAACGTGCGCCAACCAAAGTTTTGCTTTCATTTTCCCGCTATGAGAGCGCACCTGGACTCACGGTGGACTACAGTGAACGCGGCAGAAATGCATTTGTAAGGAACATTTTTACCCGAGAGCTTTCCGCATCTGGAAATGGTGAAATCCCAATTTGCTGCTCGTCTCCTTTTCAAAAAACAGCCGTGGTCCAGTTGGTGTTGATTGTCCTGTCTCTACAGATGTGGTCAGTGAGAGAATGCTGCTCTCCGAGTGTAAACATATAAACACCCTAATCAAACGGTTACCGATGTGTAGAATTTTCGCCGCGTTTTGTGACAGGATAGTCTATACACACACGGCTTTCTGACGCTGCTTACCAAGAGCGTCTAAGTTACCGAGAAATGGTGAGGTTTTTTTTTTCTAACAAACGCTGTGCGGTCTAACACACTCCATTAAATCTGCACTCCTCCAGCAGTTACTCACATTTAATATCTCGTTTGTCATGAGGAACACGCAGGAAATCTTCCTTAGTAAAAGTGAAAGTGCCAAACTGCAGTTAAAGTCGACAAAGTAATAATTTGGTAAATAATTAGATTACTGATGTCAATGTAAACAGTCACTGTCTTTCTCCCCTGCAACTGTGTTTGTGTGTTGCCTGTTTGTAAATCAGCACGTGCACAAATGGAAACTCCCATTTTTATGCAAAACCTTCCCTCATTCCCTCCCCTGACACCCCCACCTAAACAGAGCTGGACACACCCACTTTCCTGAGCTTTTCCAGACTGAAGGTGTGAAAACACCCTGCTGAGACAGGGGGCTTTCGTGGCCCTTTAACAATATGCCAAGTCGTCACAAATAAAACAATGCATGGGAAACGGCTTTGGCGTGTTAGCTGCAGTGCACTTAGATAGGTAATCGCTAATATAGCAGACGCATGGAAAATACATCGGTAATCAGCATTTTTGACGCAAATAATTTATCAATGAGTCTGTATCAACTACATTAAAGAGAATCGCTTGAGGGAAGGGGGAACTTGGCAGTTTCTAAACACATTTTAAATGTGAAATACGTTTTTTTTTCTACTTACAGAGGAAAAAACTTCACCAATTATTGAAAGTGAAGGATTAAAAAGACCATTTCTCATATGGCCAGACGTCTTGTGCAGAGCTGCAGTCTAGCCGCCGGAGGCTGAAGAAGCTTGATGTCAGCGAGACTCGTTTGTCCTTGGAGCGTCATGGTGTCAATGGAGTTTTCATGCTGTCCACTCCTCCATGCACCCACAGTACCACTGATCTGGCTAATTAGGCAAGTTTCAGGTAGGTTTGTTTGTTCATCTTCCACCATCCAAGAACATCCATTTTATTTTCCACGACAGGGGTTTCAGTGTAGCGACTGACCTCGTCATTTTCCCTGTCAGCTTGAAGCACATCTTCTCACTCCACAAAGTTCCCTCTTTTTCAAGAGTTCACACTTAGATATGCTTAGCGTTTATAGCAGGTTTGGCATGCTGTCCTGGGAAGGAACCCTGAGCTCAGAGATACTTCAGTCAATAAGCATATAAGGGGATCCGAGATCAGATAGGTCTGGAAAGCTCCCCCTTAGAAAAGGGAGGAAAAAAGGAGGAGGTGGGGTGGAAGGGGGATTCTTCCAAAACGAAGATAGAGCAGTAGGGAAAAATGATCCATTTATAAACTTGGATCGCTCGGATTGGATTATTACTGATTACAGATGAGCAACCAGGCGTGCTTAATCATATCACATGCTCCTTTCGAAATTAGTTTATGAAACTTCACTTGAATTGCAGGGATGGGTTTTAATGTTGTAACAAACGATTTGATTACGTTCTTGTGCTAATCAAAATGCATCACATGACCGTTCATTTACTGCGCAAGCCGGAGTGTGAGCGCAAGTCCCAGGCCCGTCCAAACCCCATCTAGAAATTAAGCCCGAATCTGTCGGGTTCCTTTGGGTTCGGGCAAAGACCTTCAGCTGTAATATATGTGTGTTTGTGCGAGTGTAAAGTGTGTGTAGTATGTTTGTGTCAGTGTGTGTGCATGAGAGTATGTGGGTGTGCACGTATGTCTTGTGTGCGCATATAGGTCTTGTGTGTGTGTGTGTGTGTGCAGACAGACAGAAGCGGCTGGTCTCTCACGTTTGCGGTCATTTGGCACATGTCTGGTGTGTTGTCGTTGGCAGGTGTGTGTGTTATTGTGTGCTTGTGCCTGAGGCTGCAGTTTATTCACACACTGAGCCACTCATTGTGATGGAGGCGAGAAGCAGCGAACAGGACAAAGATCTGACATCACATCTGATGCCTAATGACTGCATGCAGCTGCAGAACGCATCTCCAGCTCAGCACACAGACACGCACACACACTCTTCACCTTCACTGTCATTCATGCATTGTGTGCTCTGAGATCTCAATCTGTAACATATCTGATTAAATTTTGCATTAACTAACATTAAACAGCGATTGTAAATGATTGTGTTATAGTGAATTATTGGATTACATCAATAAGTCAAAATTATTAGCTCTCTTGTGAAATTATATAGTTTATATGACAGTAAATAACATTTGACTAGATAATTTTCAAGACACTTCTATACAGCTTAAAGTGACATTTAAAGGCTTAACAGGGTTAATTAGGTTAACTGAGCAGGTTAGGGGAATAAGGCAAGTTATTGTGTAATGATAATAAGGATAATGGCTATTAATTTTGACCTTAAAATGGTCTTTAAAAAATTTAAAACTGCTTTTATTCTAGCC
>CAIGQQ010015007.1:0-13073 GCA_903798035.1 Danio albolineatus
ATAACTGTCTGCTCCTTTACTTTTAATTCCATATACACTGTAGCTGTGTATTTCTGTATAAAAAGAGCATTTGTGCATTTTTGTTTATCTTGTCACTGACAGTAAGTGCTTATTGTTTAATGTGTTGCATCCTTGCACAATCAAAATATTGTAAAATAATAACCAGATGCATAACAATACCACAACAACTACTAAATAATAACACATTCAAGTTAGCACGCTTTATTTTTCATGAAAGAATATCAGAAAACACAAGAACAAAGTGTTTTGTCATATTTTATTTACCTTGGAACATTATACATGCAAACAGTTAGCATATTGAATAATAAAAACAAAAAACAATAAAGCGTCTTGACCGGGATTCGAACCCCGGTCTTGGTGAGCACCTGCAATAGAAACCAATGTCATTTAAAATGCATTATTTTTACACAGAACAGCGTCACAAACGTGTGACGTAAGGCAGGTGCACAGAAGGCGTGTCTGGAAGGGTTAGAATGGGCCCTTTCTTTTCTTCTTTTTTTTCCCCTCTTCTTCCCTTTCTCTCTTTCTTTCTTCCCCCTTTTCTTCCCTTCTTCCCCGTCTTTGTTGGACGAACCTTAGACCGCTCGGCCACACTACCTCGCACAACTACTTTCCCTGAGCCATTTCCCCACCGACTTGTTTCACGTAGCGCAACAGCACTGCGAAATCAATTCCATTTAGCCATGCCTTGCTGGAGCTCCTCAACAAGGAAAGAGAGCTCCTTAGAACCAGGTTAGGAAGCACTCCCACCTTCCTGTCAACCACAGTTCCGTCTCTATTTGAGCACACCTCAAGGCGTTGGACGTCTACTCCAAATGGCAGCCAGCTGCGATGTATTTAAAAACCGTAATACAAGGTAACTGTTATTTTACAAAGGAGAGAAAGTGGTTGATTCCATCACAGCAGACCCCACGTTGTCGTTGTTACTATATTCAAATTCGGTTATAAAGTACGACGACACTTATTGTAAGTCATTACTGTTCCTGTTTCAACAGGGTGCTCTTGCTAAAGTAAAAAGTAGCAATTTTACCCAATAAATGTATCAGTAATATCAACTGATTTATATATGGTCAATTAAATGAACTTAAACGATTAAAAACTGCAACAAATATTTATTTAGACCCGAACTACAAAACCAAATGTAAAACAACTTTAGTATCAGTTTTGCTTACTGACGGAAATTGTAGTCCATGACGAAGTGTATTGTGGGTAGTGTAGTTCGACACCCATGCTTGAATGATGTGAGCTGGGCTATCTGTGCAGTTGAAGCAGAGGAACGATTTATTCGGCTTTGTTTTATGCTCACTCATGTTATTCCACCGGGAGCTGTTTGCACTGTGAACCTGACAACACGAACATAAGTAAAAGAAGAGCATGAAGTGATTACTTTTGTCCGTCTCATCCTTTGCACGAGCATGAATTATTGAGCCGCTGGACATCGCTGAAGCGAAGAAAGTAACACTAGTTTGATCATGTATAAATATCATTATAACTATAATGTATAAATATTAATATAACTATATGCCTACAACATCCTGACAACCAAAAACAAAATGATGTGATATCACAGGCGATTGTCTTCTGAGTGCACTAGACGTGAATGACATTCCTCATAGCGTGAGAAGCATAGTACTGTATGATCTATATCATTTATAAAATAAAGACTTGCAAGTTAAGGAAACAGCATTGGATGAAGTTGCCGCGGGCCTTGGTGCAGATGAAAAGTTTAAAAAGTGTATTTATACATAGAGATAGAGAGGTAACTAGATAGAATAGACAGATGATCTGTGCTGCTGCTGCAGGTGAGCTGCGCACTGCAGACGCAGTCGGTGTGAAAGGCAAACGCCTGCGTGCCGCTTCTGCTCTACCAACGCGTTGCTCACGCCCTGCTTGCGCTTGCGGTGTGAAACAGGCGTTAGTCGAGTTGCAAGTCATATTTTGTCAAGTCTAAAGTCATCAAATTCATGACTCGAGTCTGACTCGAGTTCAAGTCACATGACTTGAGTCCACACCTCTGGTAACTCGGGAACATTATGACCAGTCCCCATATTGATTTAATTTTTAATAGTGACTACGTATAACTACAGTCAACATACACCGGTACAGGCCTTCTTTTTAATTTTAAATAGCAATCATGTTGACTAGAATGTGTCCATTGTACTCTGTCGACTTAATGTGTTACAAATTAAAAGTGGCATAATTTATATAATTTGGACACTATAGTTTCACTTTAGACAGGCCTTTATAATTAAGATATTGTTGGTCTTGTCACTTCTGATTTCTAACTTGTGGCTTTTATCCGTAGCTTAACAAGAAAATCCTTATTTACACTACAGAAGAGTCTTTGTCAAGTTCAGAGCTCAGTGAGGATGAGTACGTACCACATATTGAAGAAGAGTCTGACAGTAACAGTTCTGGAAAAGAACAGAGTTTAGCAAAAAATGTCAGTAATAAGAAGAAAAAGGTAAAGTCAACTGTGAAATCTCCACCATGTAAAAAAAGATGTGTGACACATTCTAGTTCCAGTGGCAGCAGTGAATCCTCTTCAGCACTCCAAATTGACACTGCGCAGTCCTCCTCATCTGACAAACATGACACTGCACAGTCTTTTTCATCAGAAGAACATCAAGAATCACATTCACCTGACAATTGTAACGTGACTGTCATGATGCTAGGAAAGACAACTAATGGAGCCAGACTCTCCACCAAAAAGTTCTACTGCTTGTTCTGCTCCAAACCATTTAGTAAAATGGCACGTCATCTTGAGTCTATGCACAAAGATAAGCCAGAGGTGGCAAGAGCTATTGCTTTCCCGAAAGGCTCTAAGGAGCGAAAATTGCAGCTGAGTTTATTGAGGAACAAGGGGAACCGATGTCATAACACTCAGGTGCTGAAACAAAGTAGAGGAATGGTGATTCCTAAACAGCAGTCCATTGCACCAGTAAATGCAGGTGATTACTTGCATTGCATTAACTGTTCGGCATACCTGAAGAGAAAGTCTTTATGGCGACATATGCAGAGATGCTAAATGAGCCAGAAAATAAAAAAATAAAGCCAGGGAAAACTTGTGTTCAGTCACTTTGCTCATACGTTGAACCTGTTCCAGACAGTATAAGTGAAAGGTTTTGGAAAATGGTGCTTGATATGCATGATGATGAGATAACACACGTTTGTCCGCAAAGATAAAATTATACTAAAATTAGGGCAACATCTTTTCAATAAGCATGGCCTTGATGTCACAAAGCATGAATACATAAGACAAAAAATGTGTGAGACTGGGCGCCTTGTCCTCGAGAGGAAAAAAAGGGCAAGCTGAAGGAGGTGTCTGATTTTTTTTATTCCAGCTAATTTCCCCCATGTCATTCAAGCAGTTCACAGTGTAGCTGGCTTGAACGAAGAGACAAGCACATTCAAAACACCATCTTTAGCACTGAAGTTAGGGCACAACCTCAAGAAGATGGCCAGCATTATTGAATGTGAGGCCATGATGGCAGGTGATAAGAAAAGCCTTAGCAACGTGCAAGCCTTCAAGCAAAAATGTGACACTAAATGGAGTGAGTGTGTGTCATCCCAGGCCCTTCGCAATTTGAGTGAAGTTAAATGGAACTGTCCACAGCTTCTTCCATTTGCGGAAGATGTGAAGAAAATGCATCAGTATCTTGACTGCCAAAGTAAGGCATGTCAAGCAAGACTGGAGGAAGAACAAAGTATGAAGCACTGGGGAGGACTTGCCAAAGTCACGCTTTGTCAGGTGATACTGTTCAATCGAAGAAGGGAAGGAGAGTTGTCTAAGATGTCACTTAATTTGTTTACACTAAGGAACACATCCTCAACTCATCCAGATGTTGAGCTTGCTCTGTCCGATCTAGAGAAGTCACTTTGTAATCATTTTCAAAAAATCGAAATCCGAGGGAAACATGGCTGAAAAGTCCCCATTTTACTCACCCCAAATATGGTGGTTTTAATAGAATCAGAGAATGAAATGGATAACCTCGCTGACTTTTTAGGGCATGACATCAGGGTCCGCAGGCAATATTACATGCTTCCTGAAGGCACATTGCAGCTGGCAAAAATCAGCAAAGTCTTGATGGCCATGGAACGAGGACAGCTTTCACAGTTTAAAGGACAGGGCCTGGATGAAATCCAGATTGATTGGTAGCATGATCGCCTCGCAGCAAGAAGGTTGCTGGTTCGAGCCTCGGCTGGGTCAGTTGGCATTTTTGTGTGGAGTTTGCATGTTTCTTCCCGTGGTCGTGTGGGTTTCCTCCAGGTGCTCCGGTTTCCCCACAAGTCTAAAGACATGTGGTATAGGTGAATTGGGTAGGCTAAATTGTCTGTAGTGTATTAGTGTGAATGAGTGTGTATGGATGTTTCCCAGAGACAGGTTGCAACTGGAAGGGCATCCGCTGCGTAAAACATATGCTGGATAAGTTGGCGGTTCATTCCACGGTGGCGACCCCAGATTAATAAAGGGACTAGGCCGAAACGATAATGAATGAATGAATGAACAATAATTTGTGACAATTTTACACTTTATATTGAGTGGACAGTTCCTGTGGATTTACCATGTAAGTACACTGGTATCACAAGGTAAAACCTTCAAATGCAGCATTAGTTCTGCCATACAGTGTTCACAAGTACATGATCTGCACACAGGTGTGGAAGTGGGAAAACATCTGCAAGTACATATTGTTGTTACACAATGCACTTACATAATTCGTGTTACAGATGTGGACTTTCCTAGTGTTGTTACCAATGTCCTGTTACACATTTGTACTTACAAATACTATTCAGTGGGTTGTTACATGAGTGTAGTTACACCAGTATTACACAAGTAAATACTATGTACCAGTGTGTACATACACTGTAGTTACATACTACTTACACATCTAATTACCATGTAAGTTCACAGGTATAAGCGACACTATATTGGGAACAGGTTTTCTAACCTGATTGGTTACAGCACAGATAGACTTTCCACATGTGTGTGTGTTTTTGACATGTCAGGACACAAATCTGTATTATGACACAGGTATTACAAAAAGGAGGTTAAAGACGAGGACATTGGTGACATCCTCATTTCTCCAAAATTTAAGTTTAATCAGAGAGCAAAGCTGCACACAGTCTCCTGTGATGGTTAGGTTTAGGGATGGGGTGGGATGAGGGCAATATAATGTACGGTTTGGACAGTATAAAATGAATGGAAACCTACGTAATGTACCCACTTTTTACAAAAACAAACGTGTGTGTGTGTGTGTGTGTGTGTGTGTGTGTGTGTGCGTACATGTTCACTACTGTGAGTGTGTGTGTGCGTGTGTTAAATGTTTTCAAACTTTTTTATAACACTCAAGTTAATGAACTGCTTCTTTCACTATATTAGACTCGTCTCGATGCTGAATTACGGTACTGAATTAAATAAAAACACCCACTTCCCGCTAACATTTAAACAGCGCTGATTTGCCGTAGTGTTCACCAGAGCTCAACAGAAGTGACTGTGATTGGCCGTGTAGCTCCTCAGTTCACTGCACTTCTCCACTGCTTACCAAACACAGACGAGCGATACGCTGATGATGACTCGACTGATCTTCACTCCAGTGTATCTGTGTTTGCACTTGGTGAAGAGCGGTGAACTGATGGTGAATACTATGGTAAATCAGCTGTTTAAGAACGCGTTCAACAGCGCTTAAATGTTAGCAGGAGATAGACGCTTTTAAAGGGGTGGTCCACAGTGTATTTTTAAGCATTGGTTGATGCACAGCAGTGTGTGCTCATGCTTCATTTGTAGAAAATCATGTTATTTGTTCATATATCTTACTTTGATTATATACAGCTAATCGGCTAACATGAACACCACTGTCATATTTTCTAGTTCCTCCGAAAGGCCCACCCTTAAGACGCTCTTATTGGTCAGCTAACATAATGTGCTGTGATTTGCAGACTGGCTCCACATCACGCCCCTACAAGCGCACGCTTTTCTGCGGTATAAACATTCAGTCAGAGCAGCTGATTTTGAAAGCCCAAATGCATGGGCGTAAATCCCGGGGGAGGCAGGGGGACATGTCCCCTCACATCTGAGAGTTGTCCCTCCTTCCCAAAAAATAAATTAAAAATTGCACTCTGTATTTTGAAAAATATATGTATCTTTACCTAAAATAATTGAATAAGTAAGGAAAAAAAAAAAACGCATTTCGCATTTAAAATGCATTTAGAAACTGTTGAGTTCTCCCTCCCCTTTCTCACAGTGGTTTGGTCCACTGCCTGCTTTCAAAGTTCATCTCACCTTCTATGCGCACACACACACACAAGTCAGGTGTGTGACTGGGGCTCAGTTCATGTCAAACTTCAATAAGGCGGGTATTTTATTCGCTTTAAATAAAGCGATTATCTTTAATGTTGATAAAGACTCATTTATAAGTTATTTGCGGCACAAATGCTGATTACCAATGTATTTTCTATGCGTCTGCTATATTAGCGATTTAAATATTACCTATCTAGTTAACGTTAGCGTCAGCTTGTTTACAATAGTTTGTTGCAAAGTGCACTGCAGCTAACGCGCAAAAGCCGTTTCCCATTTATTGTTTTATTTGTGAGGAGTTTGGCATTATGTTAACTTAACACAAACGGACACAATTAGCATATTTTTAACTGTGCATTTGCTAAATAACAGGGTTCTTGCACCATTTTAAAAGTAAAATTTAATGCTTTTTAAGACCTTTTTAAGACCTCAACAAATAAAATTTACGACCCAAAAATTTCATAATTTCTTTAGAATAGGTTATTCAATTGGGCGCCACGGTGGCGTAGTGAGTAGCACGTTCGCCTCACAGCAAGAAGGTCGCTAGTTCGAGCCTCAGACTGGGTCTGTTGGCATTTCTGTGTGGAGTTTGCATGTTCTCCCCGTGGTTGCGTGGGTTTTCTCCGGGTGCTCCGGTTTCCCCCACAAGTCCAAAGACATGTGGTATAGGTGAATTGGGTAGGCTAAATTGTCCATAGTGTATGAGTGGGAATGAGTGTGTATGGATGTTTCCCAGTGATGGGTTGCAGCTGGAAGGGCATCCGCTGCGTGGAACTGGTGCTGGATAAGTTGGCGGTTCATTCCGCTGTGGCGACCCCGGATTAATAAAGGGACTAAGCGAAAAGAAAATGAATGAATGAAGGTTATTCAATTTATTGCCTCCTACAATGGAAATCAAAACTTTAAAGTTTTTCATTTGGTATCAATTATGTGCAATGCGTAAACTTGGTAACTATTGTCAATTCATTCATCCATTTTCAGCTTAGTCCCTTTATTAATCTGGGGTCACCCAATTCACCTATACCACATGTCTTTGGACTTGTGGGGGAAACCGGAGCACCCGGAGGAAACCCACGCAACCACGGGGAGAACATGCAAACTCCACACAGAAACACCAACTGACATAGCCGAGGTTCGAACCAGCGACCTTCTTGCTGTGAGGCGACGTGCTACTTACTAACGCCACCGTGGTGCCAAAATACAACTGTATTTAGCGTGTGTATATATATATATATATATAATGTATGAATATGCTGCCGGTCAAAAGTTTGGGGTCAGTTTTATTAATATTTGTTAATGTTTTTTTTTTAAGCAAAATTATTCAGTTCATCAAGACGACATGTATTAAGTGAAAAAAAAAAAATAATAATGGTTAGGTAGGGCGCCACGGTGGCGCGTGAGTAGCACGTTCGTCTCACAGCAAGAAGGTCGCTGGTTCGATCCCCGGTTGGGGCAGGTCCCGGTTGGGCCAGTTGGCATTTCTGTGTGGAGTTTGCATGTTCTCCCCGTGGTTGCGTGGGTTTCCTCTGGGTGCTCCGGTTTCCCCCACAGTCCAAAGACATGCGGTACAGGTGAATTGGGTAAGCTAAATTGTCCATAGTGTATGTGTGTGAATGAGAATGTATGAATGTGTTTCCCAGAGATGGGTTGTGGCTGGAAGGGCATCCGCTGCGTAAAACAAATGCTGGATAAGTTGGCGGTTCATTCCGCTGTGGCGACCCCGGATTAATAAAGGGACTAAGCCGAAAAGAAAATGAATGAATGAATGATGAATGGTTAGGTATTTCTTACAAATTTAATTAACTGCTTTCTTATTGTATGTAGTTTCAAATAAAATTCTTACTCCAGTCATTATTGCTTTTATTACTATTACCATTAATAATAATAATAATAATAATAATTAATATTAGAGTGATTTCTGATGGATCATGTGACTCTGATGACTGCAGTAATGAAGCTGAAAATTCATCTTTAAAATCACCGGAATAAATTATTCAGTTAAATGATGAACTACATTTACACAGTTATCTTATAGTGCAATAACATTTTACAGTGTGTGCTGTATTTATGATGAAATTAATGCAGCCTTGGTGAGCAGGAGAAGCTTATTTTAAAATATTTAACAATCATACTGACCCCAAACTGTTGACCAGTTGTGTATATAATATTTTATAAACGAAAATGTGCACTTTAATTTTGACACCCACAGACACCTTCACCAAATATAAATCCGAGAGGTCAGACTTTCTCATACAGAGCCGCATTTCGGTTGTCACGTTTTGTAAAAATCTATTGAATTAATCAATCTATTAAAGAAACGTCGGCTAGAATTATGCATTATAGGCTTAAATTAATGAGAGAAATAACAGTTGAAACGTGCCTGCATCAGATCATGAAGCCGTTCAATGCTGATCTTTCTTTCCAGCTGTCAATGCAGAAATGAACAAAACAATTGGCCCAAAACAACATATTCATTCATTCATTCATTTTCTTTTCAGCTTAGTCCCTTTATTAATCCGGGGTCGCCACAGCGGAATGAACCGCCAACTTATCCAGCATTTGTTTTACGCAGCGGATGCCCTTCCAGCCACAACCCATCTCTGGGAAACAAAACAACATATTATAAGATTAAAATGTGGGAAAATGATCAGATGGTAACTTCGGTCATTTTTCCTAATGGATAAACAGCACTTTGTAATATTTCAGTATGCTTTCACTTTCGTTTAATTCTCTATTCATATAGCCGTATACATGGCTATTACACAATCTTAATACACTGTGATATAGCCCGAGTCGTTAGTTCGCTGGATAGTTTTGTTTTCTCACTACAATCGATCCGCTCAATCGAGCAGACACCACTTCATTCAGGCGATCTCGGACTGATTGATTTGGCGCGGATCCGAGCGTGATTGCTGGATTCACATACGCCAATCGAACCGCGCTAACAGGGGAAACGAGACATATTTAGAAACAAACGTCTATGTATGAAAGCAACCTAAGATTGTATTTGCACGCAATTGACAGACAGTCGCAGCCAAACGTTTGTGAAAAGGCAGCACTGGCCCGAACGGGCCAATAACAAATCTGTATACTGGTCCGAGCGTGTCGCACGCTGGCCCCGGGCCATCGGGCAGTCCTTATTATCGAACCCTGTGAATGTTTACACATGGATAATAATTTTGGCTCTGAGGAGAGGGGGGCGCGAGTGAAATTGGCCAAACTGGGGGGGGTACCTCTGACTCACAGTACCTCTGACTTTTGGGTGTCTGGCGGTGAAGTGAAACTTGTTATAGCCGACTGTGAGGTGGCGTCGCGTCTGAACTAGTAACATGAACACGAACTAGTAAATAAACAATCGAGCTGCAAACAATGCAAGGATTAACCTGGACCTGCTATAACTAGCTGCTGGAACGTACCACTGGTGCTTTTCTCCTTTCATGTGCGACTCGACGGCTTTGAGCCCCATGGTCACCTCACCACAACCGCGCTTGTAATGGCACCACGCATGTGCAGACCGACGTCAGCATCTGTAGCCGACCTACCGTAATAAGCTAATAAATCAAGGAGACTGTCATTTCACTCCTGTTTCACACATACTAAATTAGATGTTTTACGGTGGACCACTGTGCTTTCCAATGACTGTGCTTTCCTATCGTCATTAAACACACCGGCTAAAAATTTAATACCTACAGCAACTTTACGGTAAATTTAAGACAATTTAAGACCTTAATTTCCCGGATTTTAATTTAAGACTTTTTAAGACTTTTTAAGGACCCGCGGGAGCCCTGTGATCCACTGAGAAGTTGCATCCATATGCAGTCTGCATTGTTTGTCATGCTTTGTAAATTAAATTTGGCATAGACTTAAACTTGCTACAGGTTTGCATAGAACTAAATAAATAGAAGTTATATATATTTATTTATTATATATTTTTACTACTAATATTTACTGTGTAAATGCTTTGGCAATACATTTGTAATATTTGTCATGCCAATAAAGCAATTATTGAATTGAATTGAGAGAGAGAGTAAGACAGACCTTTGCACACTTACCCTAAAAAAAACATCATCTCAGCTCTCAGAACACAGTAAACATAGTAAGTTGATGGTGTGAGTTTTCTGATGATGTCCACTTCAGGATGGAGGAACACGTGTAAATTCTCCTGTCTTTATGATTATTAATAAAGATGAATGTTTAAGAGTCTAGATTATATGATGACCTTAGTGTCCTCCCTATTCAGAGTAAATCTGGAATAATATGTGCGTGTTTGCTTTTCTGTATGGCTAATGATTTATTTCGTCAGGATCTACTGTTTCCTGAGTTATTTGCCATTTTATGTGTTTAATCTTTTAAAAGTTAATTCCTTTGCATGTAAGCCACTAGCTTGGAGGTAGATTGTACCAGTTTGATAAGACGGCTGTGAGTACACTACTCAGCCTTGATTGTACTAGATTGTACTAGATTGTGTGTGTGTGTGTTCTGTTCCTTTATGGATCTGTATTGCAGGTCTGGGGACAGCTCTGAATGCTCTAGTGGCTGTCTGACTTTTGTACGTGATGTCTAAGTAATCATTGGAAGTTTTTTTGTTTGGAATTACGCACACATGTGAAATGTTTTTAGTCTGTGTTTTAACCATCAGGTTAACCACCAGGGGTCTAAGGGTGTTTTAGGGCCATGGAGAAAAAAAAAAAAATATATATATATATATACACACACATGCACACACATTTTGATCAAAATAATCATAGTTATCATTTTTTTTTGTTATTGTGCGGCCCTAAAAGGGTAGTCAATTTGAAGAATACACAAGAATTAATTGAGCCTGCTTGAGAACAAATGTTCTCTGCTTTAATAATCTGCAAAGAAAAAACAATTATTAACCAAAATCAATCATTTGGATTAAATTACCCTCCAAATCCTGCTCATTTAAGGCATATTTTTTGGCAAATTATTGTTATAATGAAATAAATGTAGCCTACCCAGTATAAAATAAAAGTAGCAGACCTAACTTTATAGCTACAGCTCTACAGCGTCAGCACGGGTATAAAAACAGGTGGTTTTGTTCCTGATGAGAATATTTGTTGTTGTCAGACTTCACTTTCACATAAATACACCTGAATGAATCAATCAAAACTCACAGCTAATCAGAACAGCCTGTGTGTGTAGCATCTCGTCAGATCATACGGAACTGTCAGTCAGAATCTGAGGTAAATCTTAAATGAAGCAAGACAAGACTGCCTGACTCTCTTGTGTGTGTAGTTACAATAGCAACCCAACATTCTCCTCAGAATTACCAACAAGGTTACTTTAATACGAAATTAAAGCCGGTAACAAACATGAAGTACAATTGTTGTGCAGCGATGAGACGAATGTGTTGAGTGACTGACAGGAGGCGTGGCTATGCAGGACCACGGTGTGTTTGTGTGTGTGTGTAAACTCGCTTTCAGAAAGGAGAGACAGAAAGTGCTTACTGCTGTGGAGCTGCCTCTAATTAAAAAAATAATAATAAAATATTTTGCATAAAGAAAAGAGGTAGTGAAAGCCCAGCTGATATTGCTTTATTGATCCTGTGGGAAAGCAATAAAGTGAAAAACTACGGTTTGACAAACCCTAAATCCAAAAGATTCATGGCTTTGGTAAAAACATTCGGGACTGAAGCCCCAGAAGCCCAACAACCCCCCACACCACCCCTGATCAAGAATAAACACCAACCTATTTGTTGTTCAGAGTCTTCATCTTTAATTTTGCAGGGTTCTGGATCACTCATGTTCTCGCTGTCCTTCAATAAACTCTTCACTGGAGCCTGATGGGAATATTCCAGTGTTTATAGCAGAACTGGAGGAGGAGCAGCTTCACTGGAGGAGGAGACAATTATTCTAATTACATGCTGTTTGCATACATTTATATTTGAATGCCATATCAGCAGCACTGGCTATATTCATGGCAACACTAATTGACAATCATAACTGTTTCTGAAACATCATTTAATGTTTTTTTTTAAAACACAAATAACAACAACACTGATAAAGTCTTATAAGCTCTTTCAGTCTGATCAATGATAATAAATTCCTCCAGAAAACACATTTTAAACATTCATTCATTCACTTTCTTGTCGGCTTAGTCCCTTTATTAATCTGGGGTCGCCACAGCGGAATCAACCGCCAACTTATCCAGCATATGTTTTACGCAGCGGATGCCCTTCCAGCCGCAACCCATCTCTGGGAAACATCCATACACACTCATACACTACGGATAATTTAGCCTACCCAATTCACCTGTACCGCATGTCTTTGGACTTGTGGGGGAAACCGGAGCACCCGGAGGAAACCCACGCAACCACGGGGAGAACATGCAAACTCCACACAGAAATGTCAACTGACCCAGCCAGGGTTCGAACCAGCAACCTTCTTGCTGTGAGGCGAACGTGCTACTCACTACACCACCGTGGCACCCATTTTAAACATTTGCCTTAAAATATTTCCTGAATAAAAACATTCTCTAAAATCATTTAAAAATATACATTCTATTAAAATATGTTTTACCATCAAAATATCCTCACACAAGTTACACAAGTTTTTTCTTCCCTGTTCAATAAATGTGTGCAAGTCTTGAGTGACTGATTCTACATCTCGTGTGTGCAGCGTGGTTATGTTTATGAAAAAGGGAAATTTAAGACCTGTTTGAAAAAGATTTAAGACCTAAAACAAAACATTTCAGTAAATTTAAGACTTTTTAAAGCCTAAAATTTGGATTTTGA
>CAIGQQ010015011.1:0-13072 GCA_903798035.1 Danio albolineatus
TGGTTCGAGCCTCGGCTGGGTCAGTTGGCATTTCTGTGTGGAGTTTGCATGTTCTCCCCGTGGTTGCGTGGGTTTCCTCCGGGTGCTCCGGTTTCCCCCACAGTCCAATTGGGTGAGCTAAAATTGTCCATAATGTGTGTTTGTGAGTGAGTGTGTGTGGATGTTTCCCAGGGATGGGTTGCAGCTGAAAGGGCATCCGCTGCGTGAAACAAATGCTGGATAAGTTGGCGGTTTATTCCGCTGTGGCGACCCCGGATTAATAAAGGGACTAAGCCGAAAAGAAAATGAATGAATGAATGAATTTAAAAAAATTTTATTAATACTTCAACTTAATATAATTGTGTGAACAATTTTTTTTATTGTATTCAGTATGAACAACTGCTGAATGTAACACTGAAGTGCCAGATTACAAAAAGCAATATATCTAGAAATTATATTGGGATTGCTTTGAACTAGCTTTAGAACAGCACAATGCTTCATTGGTTTGCAGTATTGTACAGTAGTTCACCGAGTCCACATATGCAGAACTCAGGCATCGAGCTTCCACTTATCTTGAAGTAATAGTGACATTTGATTCTGTTGTAATAAGTGTCTATGCATCACATTAATGCCACCCTGTCTTTATTCATTAGTGATTTTCAAGCCACGGTCACACTGCACTTTTCGCCTTGGAGACTTTCATTCATATACATGCGAATGTGACAGAATGGAAACGCAAGCTGGTGCGACAAGTTTCGCATGATGCTGCATTACAAAGTTCAAGTTTGGTGAACTCTAACCTGCAAAATCGCAGCACGTGATTGCATGAGACTAACAGATCAAAACATGACCTCTCTTTACAGAAATTTAAAATATGGAGCAATCTCTTGTTTTATTAATAAATATTCATATTGCATCAAACAGCAGAATTTTAAATGTTAATACTCTAGTTTGACCACAGCTTAAAGTCAGTTGTATACACCAAATGGAAAGCACAGTGACATGACAACTCAAGGTATAGCATTGTGGTGCACAAATTTGAACTGCATCCTGAAGCCAGTCGCACAACGGACGAGAAGTGTAGAGCTTTGCCACATCTTTAAAATTCTCACGTTTGTCAGAATGAAGCAAAATTAGCAGCATGGGTACATGTGCCCTGCAATGCTAATTATTGTTTTTAACTCATGCCTGTTCAGGCCCTCACCATCACAATCTAAAAGTAAATACAGATTTGATCCTGATTTGATTCAGAATCATTAGTGAAAGACTTCTAATCCATAGATAAACACATTTTTTTCTCCCACTCCTAATTGCATTTAAATTTTATTAAAGACTTGAGATTCACCAACAGTCATGAAATGTGTACTGTTACTTAATATTTTTTATTTAAAATAAATGCTGTCCTTATAAACTACAATGCATATGAACTAGTAGTTCATATTTTGAACTACTCTCTAAGTTGATATTTTCCCTAGGGTCATTACTGAGGACGAATGTTATTTTGAACATCTTTGACTATTACAGTATGAACAAAACGACTTTCAAAATATATTTTTTTCAGTGTTCCGCAGTAGAAAGTCAGTCAAACAGGTTTGTAACGACAATGCAGAGTGATGAGTTTCAAACAAGCAAGCAAAACCTTAAAAGATGAGCAAAACAACAAAATGAATGTTTCAGAAAATAAATCCTTGTCGACAGACTTGGTGAAGCAATCTGTCATCTTACTGTTAACCTGTATTTTGCATTTTTTAATTATTGAATCCAGGCAAAATATTTTCCACCAAAATGTCTTCAGGAAGAAAAAAACATACAGCATCATTAATCATAAGAATTGCTTCAGAGCAACAAATCAAAATAACTACAATGATTTCTGAAGGATCATTTCACTTTGCAGACTGAAGTAATGATGCTGAAAATGTAGGTTTACCTTCAAGGAATAAATTACATTTTAAAATATATTACAATAGTTATTTAATACAAATTAACAGTATATGCCAATATTACTGTTTCAGTGTATATCCGCTCTTAACATACATAAATAACGTTTTTTAAATATTATTGACCGAAAATATTTGAAAGCGGGTGTAAATAAAAACCTGTAGCATTTACAAAGATTGGTCTTGGTTGTTTATTCTATGCACGAATTTAGTATCAGGGCTCAACAATAAGGTCTGCCCGATGGCCCGGGTCCAGTGTGCCAGACACTCAGGACAGTAGACAGGACCTGCCTTGTCACTAAAATTTAATTTGTCTGTGAATACTTATCAATTGTGTGCAAATACAGTCTTATAATTGAGAAAGAGTTTGTGCTTTTAAACCTTTAAATCAGTGGTTCTTAAGTTTTTAAGTACCAGCTCAGAAAACAATTGTCTCTCCAAATACCACCATAATAACCGGTATTGAAGTACAGTAGCATAGTAGGCCTAATTAAGCAGCTACAGCACTGCACAGTTCAAAAACAAGGCTGATTAATTCTATCAGCCACTTAAATAAAAGGTTTAGCCTTTTAAAATCAATTTACTGATAACATCGGTGTTATCGTACGCATCAAATGGTTAAAAGTGTGTTCATTTTTTTATATTAATTATTCAGCGATTCCTCCACAGTTTGAGGCCCCGTTTACACGTGTGCGTTTTAGTTTAAAAACTGCGTTTTAGCATGAAAACGATCCGCGTCCACACTAGAGTATCTCAACAGATCTCCCTCCACCAGAAACGTATATCACGTGACCATTTGCACACCATTTGCGCACTCTGAGCATGCGCGTTCAAGTATAAACAGGAAGCACGTGTCTCGCTCATCATTTGGTTATTGTTAGTCAACAAACGCTGGTTGAACAATGAACGCGATGGTAAAGAAAGCAAGAGAGGTCTTTTTGAGGACAGACGACGAGGTCAAGTTGTTACTTAAAGTAACAAATGAATATAAAACATCCATGGCTATCGAAAATAGTGTTTACAGTGAAGACTGGTCTGCTGTCTGCCGATGACGTTATAGCCATGTACGCTTGGCGAATAAGGGAAGGATACGCAATGACCCAAAGCCCCAATCACGTAGCGGATCTCAGCAACCAAGCCTCCGTTTTCAAAGGTATGCGTTTCCCTCCATCCACACTGAGACGCAGCAGCAGCATTTTAGAATGGAAACGCTCTCTCCAGCGTTTCCAAAACGCTCCGTTTTCGCACCTCGAAAACTCCGGCGTAGTGTTGACGGATGGCGTAACCGTAGCAAAACTTATGCGTTTTAAAACAAAAACGCACTAGTGTAAACGGGGACTGAGAACCATTGCCATGCTACCTTCTCGGTAAAGCCGTAAACACCATATCGCTTCTCTGCTCCTCTTATCTGATTGGACATTGTGAGAACTCTTCTTTGCTGTACCAGTACATCAGAGGGGCAACATCAAATTATGAGGCTAAAAGAAAACATTCGTTTCTAGCGTCTTGGAAGCAGAGATTCACATAGGTACAACACAAAAAAAAAAAAAAAAAAAAAAAAATTAAGTGATGTTTTGCTCAGTTTGTCGTCAGTTTACTCGGAAAGCAGACAAGTTGAGAGAATTTTTCATTAAAACAAGCAATTACCGAAATTACTCGAAGTTCATGATTTAACTTGACAGCACATAGCATGCATGGTGGCTAAGGCCCCGTTTACACTAGTGCGTTTTAGCTTTAAAATGGTTTGAACGGTTTTAGCATGAAAATGATCCGCGTCCACACTAGCATTTCACCCAAGCGTCTCTCAACAGATGTCCCTCCACACTACGCCACCAGAAACGTATATCACGTGACCATTCGCGCACTCTGGGCATCGAAAATACAGTGTTCAGAGTGAAGGCTGGTCTGCCGTCTGCCGGTGACGTTATAGCCATGTGCGCTTGACGAATAAGGGAAGGATATGCAATCACCCAAAGCCCCAATCACGTAGCGGATCTCAGCAACCACGCCTCCGTTTTCAAAGGTATGCGTTTCCCTCCATCCACACTGAGACGCAGCAGCAGCAGAGTTTTAGAATGAAACAGCCTCTCCAGCGTTTCCAAAACGCTCCATTTTCGTGGCTTAAAAACTCCGGCGTAGCGTTGACGGAAGGCGTAACCGTAGTAAAACTTATGCGTTTTAAAATGAAAACGCACTAGTGTAAACGGGGCCTAAAACAGTTGACGGGAACCCTTCATCTGCTTCACTAAACTTGATTGTGAGACGTATGAATGAAGAGAATCACAAGCGCATCGAGAAACTCATCAATACAGAATATCACATCAAGAACGAACAGCCCATCCTGTCATTAGAACAGTGTATTGATTTGTTAATAAAGGTAGTTAATCAGCCACCATTGCTTAAGCAATTTATAACTGCAATGAAATACCCTTTCCACACTGTTTTTTTTTTTGTTTGTGTGATTTTTGCTCATTATACGTTTGTTAACATTTTTAAAACTATTCAATTTTAGATTCACAGATGTAATTTGAGGATCTTTGGGAAATTTAGTTACATCACAATTGTATTTTTTTTTTAATTGTCATTTGTATTTAAAGAAAATATGAAACAAAAAGTATGTCTACAATTATGTTTGGCTTTTGACACATTATTAAAACTATGTTGTTGTAGTTTTTTTTTGGTTGGGGGGGTTGTGAAGTGACAATTTTAGCAGGGTTCTGATGTAACAAAGTAATTCCGACATCAACCTCATGCAAACAATTCATAAACTAAAACAAGCCTGCAGCGTACAATTCTCTACAGATCACATCAGTGGTGCACAAAGTGCTCAAACTCTTCAGGATGGCAAACATAGATATCATGACCACACTTTACTGTTCCGGAGTATTTGAATAGGTGTGCGAGTCAGTTGAGATAGGGCAGAAAAGTTATCACTATTTCCATATAGATTACACCGATAAGAGAGAAGCCACTCTTTCTCCACTCTTCAGCAACACCTTTTCAGTCCGCAAGGTAAACTCATGCTTATTTACCACTGATTACTATGCAGACGTTACGAGCTGATAGTTTCGTTTGCTTAATAAAATAACCCACACATACGACTAAGCTCATTTGCTATGCCAAATGTTAACGGGAAACGACAGTGACTGAATAAAGCTAACTAAGAACAAATTTGTCACTCTGGCCAAGCAGAGCAACCCAGCCATTACGTTTCCTCACCACAACAAAGTGCGCTCAGTGATCACACACTCATCCGAAACCCCTTCACCTGAGGGGAAACCCTAGGTGATGGCAGAATTTAAAGAAAGGGGAAATGGAATCTAAAACTCCCACCTAAAAAGGAAATATCTGTCACCTTTATCTATGCATCCAACGCCTCTGAGGCCACACGTGCCGTTTCCTCGGAAAGAACAAACACTATTTGACTTACTCCTACATTGTCTTATACTCGTGGCACTCCCTTCAACTACCACACAGTTTGTCTCACAAGTGCAATAGAGCAATTTAGGTACTATAGCTTGTCGTTTCATAGGCAGACAGCCATCACTGTCTGAGTATGATGTTCCATAAAGGTGTTTATCTTGACGTGTCTACAAAAACGTTAATCATTAATCAGGTTATGGCATTGACATTACAGGTTCCTGAGCATCTTGTTTACTGTATAACAGGAGGTGGGGGAGGTTATGTCATTAAGAATTCAGACATCAATTTTGCGCAAGTCATTAAAGCTGTTATTACTGGAGCATGGTGAAACCTGCCAATTAAGGCTGGGTGGCATGACAAAAATGATCAAAAAATATTTTTAAAAGGTTATTTCATATTCTGATAATGATATAATCATGTTTCTGTAAACCTAATTAGTTAATACTGACCAGATGAGATTTTTTTTAAATATCAAATATGAACTCATTGCACTCATTCATATTTAATTCTTTTTCTCACTTTTATGCAGAACTTCTGGGCAAATGTTTCATTAAGAATGCAGAAACAGAAAATAATAAATATTAGTGAAATATAAAACATGCATTATTACAGGCCCAACATAAAATATTGAAATACAAAATATTTTAAAGCCTTAAAAAATAATTACTTTTATTTATTAAATATTACGATATGGGATATTTTCGCGCCACGGTGGCGCGTGAGTAGCACGTTCGCCTCACAGCAAGAAGGTCGCTGGTTCGATCCCCGGTTGGGGCAGGACCTGGTTGGGCCAGTTGGCATTTCTGTGTGGAGTTTGCATGTTCTCCCCGTGGTTGCGTGGGTTTCCTCCGGGTGCTCCGGTTTCCCCCACAGTCCAAAGACATGCGGTACAGGTGAATTGGGTAAGCTAAATTGTCCATAGTGTATGTGTGTGAATGAGAATGTATGAATGTGTTTCCCAGAGATGGGTTGTGGCTGGAAGGGCATCCGCTGCGTAAAACAAATGCCGGATAAGTTGGCGGTTCATTCCGCTGTGGCGACCCCGGATTAATAAAGGGACTAAGCCGAAAAGAAAATGAATGAATGAATGAATGGGATATTTTCATAAGATGGTTTGAATAGCACAATTTGATGGTTTCTATAGAGTCTTACAGTATTCAGGTAAAGAAATTGAATAATCACAATGGGAAAAATGCTTACATTATCTTGTTTTTAGTCAAAATATCTAAACATTCTTAGATTCTTTTCAAGTTTTTCTTATCTGTCAGTAGGGCAAGTAAAATAATCCTGTTTCAGCTTTGAAATGTAGATATTTGAACAAGAAATGACAAGTAGTAGTTAGAAAAACTTTTTTGCATAAATCTTATAAATGCTAAAATCAAATACAATTCTGTAGCTCCTATTCAACTATAATTCAGACTCAACATTGCAAATATTGCAATGTGACTATTTTAATATCGATGCTTGAACCATATATTGTGCAGCCTTATTCTCACCATACTTTTATTCGCGTTTCTGCCTGCACCCAGATTGTGATCATCCAAATGATGAAAAGGCATTACTGTAAACAACGTATTTTGCAACACAAAATTAATTATATATATCATCATAATGCTCAGCCATACTGTCAATTGTTGCCTCAATTAGTCAGACACAAAGAAAAGGTACGGACTGAAATGGGTAGCATGCTGTACATAAAGACTACTTTGATGGACAGTAACTCTTTATCAATAATGCAGTTGTGAAACACAAGACAGGTCATCACAGGTTTGCCAGCAACATGATGAAAAAAGCCTGGAGCAGAAAATTATGAAAGAACAACGTACTATGAAACACGTGGTTTCCGAAACAGGGGGTTCCTGTGGTATTGAAGGGGGGGTTTGTAAGCTGACACAGATAGAACATGCACTGAATGCAACATTAAAAAAATGACTGATGTTGTACAAACAAAGGTTAATGAAACAAGCTAAATATTCTTACATTTTAACTGTTGCGCATGGAAACCATGTTAACAACCTTTTAATTGTAAGAATCAGTTATCTTTGAGGGTTTTTTTTTTACCCATCTTCCAGATTTAAAATCTACATAATTCTGATACCACAAGTTGTGATGTGGTAAATCATGACATGTATTTGTTTTGTAACTATTTATGAGGCTGTGTCCTTATTCTGTGAAGACATTTGACTTAATTATTAAAGACCATATGCATTGATTTCTTATGAAACATGTTTTAATTGAACATTAAGAACATTAAGAATTCATTAGGACGTGTTTTGTCTAATGTTTACGCTTATATTTATTATTTGATCATTAATAACTTCATTTCGGTGTCTGCTACTGTGCACCAGAGGTCGCATTTCGGTCACGGATGCATGCTTTGAGAGCCCTTCTGACTGAATGAACGAAGGCAACCAGGGTGTTGAAATATAATTGGCTTAAGTGGAAGTGGATGGGTTAAAAGAACCAAAAAAAAGACAACAAAGGTCTACTATTTGTGATTCATTGAACATCAACGACTGAAATTAAAACACATCTTGCCTAAAACGAACAGTTAAAATTAATAGCTTGCACTTTTGGAAACAAAATAAATTATTGTCAGTGTTTTTTATATGAATTTTATTTTAAAAAAATAAGCAGTATCTCTTTTAAACAAAATAACTCTTGTCCTGTTAAGAATATTTTAAACAGTGCATTTCTTGCATCTTCTGTAAACAATTTTAATGTAAATAATAATTTTAACATAATGGAAAATATGCCGCTTCCAATCATCGAGGTTAAAGAATGGGCCATCGTCCTACTTGACCAGTGATCAGATATGGCTGCAAAGCGGCTGCAGAAATAAAAATCCTGCTCTGTTAAAGGCTCACGTGACTCCACATGCGGTAGAGAAAGATAGAAAAATTGAAAAAAAAATAGTTCTGGAAAAATTTGGTCGATTATAGGTTCTAAATGTTGATTTCGATTACTTTTTGATTAATCACCCGGCCCTACTTCAGCATTGTTTTTCAGATAAACAAGAACACTCACTTGGCATGTTTCTTAAATATCTGCAAACATGTATTTTCATGCTTTAGAAAAGTCAAGAACTTACATACAGCACCTTTAAACATAATTTTAATCCACAAACGGTTATGCACGCATTCAGACTGGCTTTTTTTGGTGGATGACATAGCACATGAACTGTTGAGACTAACCTTGTTTTGTTCAGCCCCTGAAGCCAAGCAAGACACTTTTTATATCATTATGGATGGATGTGCTTTATTGGACAAACGCACTCTTTGCCATTGTAGATCTTGAAAGAGCAAGGATATTTTTTAATTGACTCAAATTGAATTAGAAAGTCATAAAGCCAAGAAGAAAAAAAAACAGCATAACAGAACATAGGTATTTGTGTTTAAGTGATTTAAATATTAAACTAGTAGTCCATCCCAAAATTTTAATTGTCATTATTTACTCGCCCTTTACTTTTTTCCAAACCCATTTGACTTTCTTTCTTCTGTAAAAAAAACAAAGATGACATGCTGAAGAAAGCTGGAAACCTGTTACCACTGAATTCCATAGTATGTTTTTTTTTTCTATGAAAGTCAATAGTTTTCAGCTTTCTTCAGAATGTCTTCATTTGTGTTTAATGGAATAAGAAAAATAAGGGTTTAGAACCATTTGAGGAAAAATATTAAACTTTCTTTTTTAGTCTTCATCTTTTATATTACCCTTATACCTTTAATCATCCCTTCAGATTTCAGGTGGCAACCTAAGGATATATTTAAAGCTAAAGGCTCATTAAAAAAGGTTTGTGATGCTGTACTATTGAATACCTGTAGTGCTGAATGGGCAGATATTTACAATGGAGCATAAAGTGAGAAACCAGATCCCAAAGGGCAGTAACACCTGGTTTAAGAACAGATGACTTGAGTCGAAAAGACAGAATGGGATGCCTGTAAAATGCTCCAACAAATGATTAACTGAGTTGTAAACGCTCAGAGGCAAAAAGAGAAATGAAACCCGTCAAGGGGCGTTGCTTCGTTTTGTTTGTTGTTTCAACAACTTGGAAATCAAACAGTGAAACTGAAGAAGAACTTTTTAACTCTATAATACACTCATGAAGAATAATGAAAGCATGTCTTGAATTAGTGGCTGTGAAAACCACAGATGTACATGTAGTAGACACTAGGATGTAAGACACAGTAACAGTATAGTCCTCCCTCAGAGGATGAATGAGAGACAGAACTCTTGTTTAAACCTGCTGACCAGAATCAAGGCAGTTCAGATTTACACTCAATTGAATGATGGTTAACTAATAGCAACAAACAAACCTAAAGTGGTCGCAAAAAAAAAACTATGGTGAAAAGGTCAAATGTATCAGGGCAGTTGAAAAAATTTGTAAGATTAAGAAAACTTAACTACTAATAAATTGTACAATTTAATTCTTATTCGTAGGCCTAAACTGGTGAATTGTGTGTTTCTAATGAATTTAATTGATGTCTTATATTTTATATATAAAATATTACTCTAATAACGTACATATTTGTGTGGATTTTTTATGTGTGTGTAAGTACAGTATGTATTTATGTCGTTAGCTTCTTATCATGTCAAATGGTTTAATAAAAGAATAGTGCTGTTATGTCTTTAGACGTGATTTACGACAGACTGCATGCAGTGTCTTGAACTGAACTTAACTCAGGCTGTTTTTGTTCTCCACATGAACTGAGCCAAAGGCACATGTTGGCCAGCTAACACTGCCATGAAGGGTTTAAACAGTATCTTACGGCAATTACTCGGTGTTATTAAAGCCACCGACTTCGTTCAAAGCAAATTACCTGTAATAAAATTCCAAATAAATGGCGATAAAAGTGTGGAGTCCTTTGAATTAGCTGCTGCTCCTCCTGTCTGCTCCCCAGTGCTGCCGTTAGTTATGATAAGGCTAATAACTAGCAAATCAATGTCGCATGTAAATTAGGGATAAACACAGAGAAAGCCAACGTGATATAAGCAATGGACTCACCTGGGATGAAGCGGTTTCTCAAAGGACTGAAATGAAAACTTTAACAGCGACCGCGGAACGAACTTTCGCGAGATGGAAAGCGCACTGTGTCGGTCTCCCATGAAGCTCGCGCAGCTGCGCGCTGGCCGCCACACCGCCGCGTGCAGCACAATGTAAACAACAGTATCCGTCCGCGGAGCGCGTCCCGGGGACTACTTTACAGACCATGGTTCTTTATAGCAATTATGCGCGACCGGTTACAGTGAGCATTGAGCTATAAACGATAAACAAAATGAACTATTAAAGTCATATGTCAACATCATAAGTCAAAGTCGTATCAAAACGACGTTTTAGGGAGTTTTTAGAGAAGATTATAAGCGAAGGAGTGACGTCACGTCCACCTGCTGAGGGCTGAAGTGATTCGTCGGAATAAGCGCTGTTACTACGGCAAGCCTTTTCAACATTTAATCTGTACATTACACAGTCCTAGAATATTTTAAGCCACTTAGAAAACACTTTAGAAAATACCATCTTTTACATTAAGCAGTATTTAATTATTAGCATGTAATCTATACATTACACAGTACTAGAATATTTTAAGCCACTTAGAAAACACTTTAGAAAATACCATATTTTACATTAAGCAGTATTTAATTATTAGCATTTAATCTATACATTACACAGTACTAGAATATTTTAAGCCACTGGTAACTTAGAAAATACTTTAGAAAATAGTATCTTTTATATTAAGCAGTATTTAATTATTAGCATTTAATCTTTAGTTAGTCCTTACTTTTCAGACCAGTCATAGAATACAACTGTTATTAGACAACCTTTTAGAAAATTATTCAGTACTTTGATTAGCACCGAATAAAGAACCATCTATTAAACATATCTAACGAATAAGCAATGATAAAAAAATAATAATAATAATGGAGGGGGGGGGGGTGTTTAACCCAAGTGGTGGGAAAGATCATAGGGTAAACTAGACATAAAACCATGTTGGGTTAAAGCGGACCGTCAAATTCAATTAAAAACGTAACCCAGCGGTTGTATTTGTCCCAGCCTGAGCAAATTTGGTTTGTAATAATAACCTACCATTTAAAGTGTAGTCATAGTGGAGTAACGTTAATTACTAATTTATTAGAAGCGACCAGCTATTAACAACAACTTTACAAATACGAACAGCCTGCGTAAATCACTTAAAAAAATAAAAATAATTACAAATGTTCGAGAAAAAGGAGAGTAAACGCAGAATGCTAGAAATGAGGTTGAAATGGCGTGCAGCGCCATCTAGCGATGAATAAATACATCACTCAATGAAACTATAAAGGGATAGTTCACCCAAAAACGAACATTTACTTAGTATTTTCTCACCCTCAAGTGGTTCCAAACCTTTATGAATGTCTTTGTTCAGTTAAACACCAAACAAAACAGTTTGAAGAAAGCTGTAGGAAAAACAAATACTATGGAAGTCAATGGTTGCAGATTTCCACCTTTCTTCAAAACATCTTTACCGTTCAACAGAAGAAAGAAACTAAAGTTGTGGAACCACTTAAGGGTGAGTAAACAGGTGGGTAAACTTTATGTTTTGGGTGAACTATACCTTTAAACTTCATGAATGCATTTTATACTGCAATTCTGATAAAAGTAACCACAACACTCGTATGTTGAATTCTGCTTCGTATTTATTCAATATTTCAAAACCTATAAGCAAAAGAACAGAAAGAAAATTAATATTATAACCGATTAAATACATTAAACATTCTATGAGTGAAACCCTGGGAGAACACAAGGCACCGTTCCAGAAGATTGACAATCAGTTTGAGGTTTCAGATCCTGATTGGGAGCCTGGAAAAACTGACACGAATGCTTCACAAACAAATAAATCCACCTCAGTACTCGTGTTGTTGCACAATTCCTGCCCACATAAAGGACGAACTCATAATTGTGCTTCTTAGTGCATTATGGACCTGGCTCATGATGCAGGTCATTTCGGGCTTAAGTTTCCAACTTGACAAACCACAACAAAATCCACACAGCATCAAGATGTGAGCTGCGAGTGAGACAAACAGAAGAAACGCAAATTTAACTCAGAAGCCATGTGCAGAGCTCAGACGATGATGAATTACTACACAGGAGAACAGAAAAGATATCTCTTTGGTACTGAAAAACTAAAAATATAGATGCTCTGATGATTACACAGATCATTTTCAGTTTCGTATTTTGACGATATCTACACTAGCTCCCCTCGACGCACACATATCACCATCCATTCAAACGCAACAAAACAAACTACAATAATGCGCACTCTGAAACAAGACACGGTGTGATTATAGCGAATAAAAAGGCAGTTAGGAGCAAATGCATAAGTTACAAAAAAACAACAAAAAGAATTCTGGCGATGATGAAAACGTTAAGCTACTCCGACAACAAAGACAAGACACGCATGGGGTTACAGTTAATAACACATTGAACAGAATGCTGATATCATTCACAACGCAGTAACCAAAACACAAAAGACGTTTAACAGTGCTGTGACGCCATTCTAAAACAGCTTTCATATACGTAAAATACTACAAGAGGAGGTCTGGATTAGTGCTGGGCAACGATTAACTGTTTATTACATAGCATCCAAAATAAAAGCTTGTATTAACATAATATATGTGCGTGTGCATATTTTCTTAAGTATACACTATTTATATTTAGACATAAAACATGGGTTTATGTAATAAAAAATATATATATATAT
>CAIGQQ010015015.1:0-10633 GCA_903798035.1 Danio albolineatus
AGTCCAAAGACATGTGGTATAGGTGAATTGGGTAGGCTAAATTGTCCGTAGTGTATGAGTGTGAATGTGTGTGTGTGTGGATGTTTCCCAGAGATGGGTTGCGGCTGGAAGGGCATCCGCTGCGTAAAAAATATGCTGGATAAGTTGGCGGTTGATTCCGCTGTGGCGAGCCCGGATTAATAAAGGGACTAAGCCGACAAGAAAATGAATGAATGAATAAATGGGTTTTTGAAAATGACCTTCCATACAGAGTGCAACACAGCTCTAAGTGGATGAAAACATCCAGCTGATGTTTAAATCTGAAAATGCACCTTGTTTAAAAATATAGATTTTTTAATAAAAGATTCAACTCAAGAGTTGTTTAAATGATTCGTCATTCGTTTGGATCTTTGCCTGTTTGTATTGACGTTGACACGAAACAGTACCAAATATGAAGTGCTGATTCCCGGAAAACGTGAACACGCCTTTCACTTCAAAGTGCAGGTGTGTGTGGGACTGAAGATGAGTGAACAATCTGGTGATTAATGCAATAATCTACCCTGCAAAAGGGGATTTGTCTGCCATTTGTTAGTTAGTTAGTTAATTAGTTAGTTAAGTAAATATTTGTCCCCGTAGGAAAATTTCATTTGCAGCATACACTCACAGAGACGTCTGGCATTTCACGTTTGGCATATATATGTACATAAATAAATAATTAAGAACACGTATCACCTATTTTAAATAAATATCCAATCTTCTAGCCATCAACTGAGGGATGAGGAATTTAAAAACCTAATTGCTTGGGGTATAAATGATCATTTTTTCCTATTTCTTACACACATGGGAACACTGTATCGATGACCTGAGGGTAACAATTGGAAGATGTTTGATAAAGGATGTCTTTCATCATTGACAATCATGATAGCATTATTTAGGACTCTTTCTTTGTATATATTATCAATACTCTCTTGTTTTATTCCCAACAACTTACTGGCTGTTGCTACCACCTTCCCCAGCGACCTCTTCTGGGCCTCAGAAGCATTTCCATACCAGCAGATTACACAAAACGTCGCAATACTTTCAATAAAAGCACTATAAAACATGATCAACAAAGAGTTGTCAACATTTAAAGACAATAATTTCTTTAAGAAGGACATTCTCTTTTGGAGCTTTTTCCTTACACAATCAGTCCACACATCCCACTTCAGTTTATTGTCCAACATCACACCCAAATATTTATCATTTGTTACTGACTAGATTTGCTCCTCAGTAATTAATGTGGGATGAGTTTTGCTGTGTGTTTTCTCTCTAAAATCAATAACCATCTCCTTAGTTTTAGTAATGTTTAGCAGAAGGTTTGAATTTTCACACCAGTCTAAAAAGAAATCAAGAACAGAGCCGTGCTCTTCCCCCTCTTCGTTTAAAAGGCTCACTAAAGCGGTATCATCTGCGTACTTTACAATATATCTATTTTTAAATAAACTCGTAAAAGAATTTGTATACACTCTAAAAAATCCGGCGATATTTTTTCTACCCAAATGTTGAGTTGAGGCATTTGGGTAATTTTTGGGGGTTATTTTCAGAGTCTTGGGTAGTTTTTGGGTTGTGCTATGTAACCCCAAACTTGGGTGATTTTCTGGGTAATCATTTCTAAGACTTGAATCAATGCAGCCCTAGCACCACACAGACACATCAACCCAGCTCCTTGGGTCAAATCAACTCCCAGCAGGGGCTGACTGCGATGCCACATGTATATATTATTCTTATAAATGTTTACGAGCAACCCATAAATATGAAACGACTTGTTTTAAATGCAGTTCATAATGTGTATTTAGTTGTGTATGATCTCTGAGGTAAAGTGTGTTTACAGAGTGTGATGTGCTGAACAAATGTAATGGAACAAAAAATAAATAAAGCTTACACAATATTCACATGTTTGTGTTTTATGTGGTCAATGATTTTAAAAGAAAGCTAAAAATTACATTTAAAAATATAACCTATTAATTAAGTCAAACTAACCTGTTATTTAAGTAAAAATAACCAATTTTTGGGTAGAAAAAACAACCCATTTTTGGGGTTAAAAATAATAACCAAATTACTTGGGTTAATTTAACCCCTGATGTGTTCTGTCCTATATTTACCCAGCAATAGGGTTAAAAACAACCCAATTTGGGTAGTTTTAAACACTTTGTTTTTTAGAGTGTATAAAATAAATAATAAAGGAAGGATCAGAAATCACTATCAATACCTGTAAGGGACTTATAGAACTTTATCAGTGCACATGGATCAGTTTCTTCCTCCAGTTCACAAGTGTAAGTAAGTGCGATTAAAATAGTTGCCTCCTTGTTTTCTCTAGCTTGCAAATGATGTGTTTAATTGTGTATTGTTACTTGTAATCACTCCGCATGGCTTGTACTGTATCTGGTTAACTCTTTATATTCACATATCAATGTCTAAAGCCATGTTGAAAACACGGTGCATGCCGCTTTCTGTGTGGTCTTAAATGCTTTTGTGAGCTCTGGATTCTCTGCCGTCTGGCTATGGCCATTGTCACATGCGGCGGTAAAGTTTAAAAATAGTTCCGCTTTTGCCACTGCATGGATAAATGCTGAATGTGTGTCATTGTTTTTACTTACGGTTAAGAATAAAGCATATGCTGGTGTTTAACTGCATTGCTTTAATGCACTCCTGCATCACACATATACTCTGCATGTACTCTGGCAACTTCAACAATGGTGATAAGCTGTAGTAGGAGTTTCTCTCTGTCTTGTGCTGAACACAGTCATCCAATCACAACAGACTGGGTCAACGGACCAATCAGCCTCATATAAAGGAGAGGCTTGGGAACAGATGAATCACATGGGAGTCCTTGGGTAAATTTGGTAAAAATAAATGCATATTATGACAACGAAAGGGTTTTTTGACCTTGCGTGCATATCAGCCTGTTGTTGAAGATACCCAAAACCAAAATACCTTTTTTAATGCATAATAGGGGCTCTTTAAGTACAATGTTTAGGGAATAATTTGTTGATGAATACATACGCAGGTTTTACACAGAAGTTTGTGCATATGCATTCCTAGTGAATGAGACCCTTTGTCCTGCAGCAGAATATCAGTATTGTTCCAGAAGCAACCTTGTGTTACTATTAGTTAGTGCTCCTCAACCATGTTCCTGGAGGACCACCGACACTGCATGTTTTGGATGTCTCCTTGTTTTGGATGTCTGTCGCACCCATTCAGGGGCGCCGCTAAGGGGGGGAAAGTTAGGACGATTCTAAGGGTCCATGCACTCTAGGGGCCCACAGAGATCTGCTTTATAATTAATAACAGTACTATAATGTAATATAAATTATGAATGTATCTCTAAATTACAAGTAAAACAATTTATTAGAAATAAAAAATAAAAATACGGCTTATATCTGCCCCTCGTGTCAATCACAACTGTCACTGTCAAATTGCACCCCCCTTCTTTCGCTGTATGGTTCAGTCCGTCAGTAGCGGGAAGAGAGTTGATCGTCAGGTAAACTGTCAAAGCTGCGATGACCTCGAGTTTAACATCAGCTGCGTCCCAAATCGCATACGCATGCACTATTCTACGCCATTTTTTAGTATAAATAGTGTCAGTAGTGCGTTCACACTGAAAACTCTAACAATAATGCACTTTATTTACCCGGATGATGCACTCATTCAGCCGATAAACAGAAGTGTGTAATGATTGACACTTCACACACTCAACGACCGCAGCTTTTAGCACGTAACAGAAGGGACGGAGCTATCAGGCTCACATGCTGGATAACTTTATTTTGGATTGTGAAAACAGTATTCTCCTGTGAGAGTGATTATGAGACCTCCCGGTGGTGAATTTACACTCATGCCAGGTCGGCTGTTATTTGGTATTTTGGTCATTTATTTCATTAGCTGCATCCCAAATGACACACTATACACTAAATCAATAAGACACAAAATTATACTCCAATGAGACCCATAAATCATGGGGGCCCATCCTCATATTTTTTTTCATGGGGCCCAAAATTGCTAGTGGTGCCCCTGCACCCATTACAGGTCTTTCAGTCTCTTCTAATAAGCTGATGATCTGAATCAAGTGTATTTGGTCAAGGAGACATGGAAAATGTGCAGAGCTGGTGGTCTTCCAAGAATGTAGTTGAGAAACACTGCTATAAGTGTAGTAAAGCAGGCTTTGGATTCAGAAAGATCGGGAAAAGGATTTTAGTAGTTATTGCAAACTAAAAGACTCCTCCTGCTCACCATTTCTGTTTGTTGTTAAAACTGCATAGCTGGAGGTGCGTGGTTAACATACTTAACATACAATACCTCAGACAAATGTAATCTGAGAAATTTAACAAACAGTAAGAGCATTTTAAGATTTCAATACACAGATAAATTGTTCACCACCAAACTAGAAATGTGAGCTAACAAAATATAGTTAGTTTTGATTTCATTTGTACTAGGATCAAATCCCATCTTTGCTAGCTCTCGATTTAATCCCTTTATCGAAAAACATGCAACGTTTTAAAGTAAAAAACCTTTAAAAAGATTTTTCCACTATCCTTATTATAAAACAAATTTAATCCAAAATTCATCAAAGCGCTGAAGTTAAATCATATGCCATGATGAATAGACATTGTGAATAATGATCAAGTGTTTCCACATTTTATGGAGAAAAGTCACTTACTTTTCATGCCACGTTTTGAGTCCAGTGAATCATGATGAATAGATAGACTGAAGAAATGAACAAACGCTTCATCAATGTTCAGATTTCACTCAGACCAGTTTTCAGGCCACTAAATTCCTTATCAAGACGTTGATCATACTGCATTAGACTAATGATTAAAAACTGAACACTAAAAGTGCTGCGCACGATCACCTGTCTGCCTGTTTAAAAGCTGACTCAATTCTCAGCTGATATGAACTGTTATGAGCCTGCTACACACACATTGAAATTGATGGTTTACAAAGACTCTCCATAGGCATTATGTATTTTATACAGTAAAAAAAAACTTATTAAATCACCCTACCCCACCCCTACCCCTAAACCTAACCTTTACAGGAAATTAATAGACACTTTTCACATTTTTACGTTTCACAGTAGCATAAGTTATCATAGTTGTGTAAACTTAAGAGTGCTGTGAATAGTACAATGGGAATAAAATCCGCAATTTTACAGTTTATTTCTGGCAGCTGGGATGGCGGAAAAAAACCCTAAAATAATGACCGTTAAATTACAGAAATATACCGTAAAATAATGTAAATTACAGATATTTCCTTAAATTTTAATTTCTGGGTCACACTTTATTTTGTTGGTCCGTTTGTTGAATTTAGGTTACATTGCATCTACATACCAACTAATTCTCATTAGATTATAAGTAGACTGTTAGCTTGGGGGTAGGGTCAGTGTAAGTTGACATGTGCTTGCAACGTTTCTTATAGTCAGTTAAATGTCTGTTGAAGGAGCAGTATCAGAAGATATTAAGCAGACAGTCTACTAATACTCAATTATTTAGTAGTAGTTTTTTTCATTTCTTAATAAATAGCCTACTATAAATTTACAGCCAATAATGATTACTATGATTTATACTTGAGATTAGAATATGTGTTAGCTTTTGGTAAGTGGTTTAATGTTTTAGATGTTTGAAAAAGGATATTTTTCTCTAAAGAAATTGTTACTCCGCCTATTTTAGAGTGTCATTATAGACATTTTACATTGTAACTAACATGGTTCAAACAATGGATCTGTGAGATAGCAACTATGGTTTTGGCATTTTTCTTTTCCCAAACAATGCATCGTACTATGGTATGCTATTAAGTCGCAAGTTACATTGTGGTTTGGGAAACACATCCGTGATCTCATGAGGAAACGTAACTATTTTACTTTTTGTCAATTTAGAGGCTAATTCATACGAATTTGTACAAATTCAGTCATATGAAAGTGTAATGCTGTGTTCACACGTGACTCGTCAAGCACAGAGAAATCACACCGGTAAATAGAGGCGTAAACATAGTAAGTTTATTCAATTCGCGTGCCAAATCGCGTGTGATGGCAGGGCTTCTCTCAATGGTGACTCAAGCTTCATTGCTAAATGGCTAACATGGATTTTATAGAGAAAATAACTGTTTATGTGCTTTATGAAGGCTGAAAAACAGCATTGATTCATCTAGTCCACAAGATCCTTTCAGAGGTGCACTGAGCTCTGTGAGACATAAACTCCTCCAGAAACTGACCCTGGATGATGGAAGCTTTCAGCGGTGCTTCTGACTGAGCCAAGCCCAGTTTGATGTACTGGTGTCGGTGTAGGCAGGAGGATTTTCCCTCGGGACACCAACAACAGGCTCTACGTCATAATCACACCCCCACAAGAGCAAGCCACTGATTGGTTAACGTGGCGCGAATGTCCACTGAAGTTCAGATTTTCGAACTCGGGCATTTCATGCGAAACATGCCATACGCATACATGCAAAATGCTCAACTCATGCTTAGTCATTCATGCTGCCTCATTCGCGCGTATCGCACCGCAGGATGTCTATTCGCGCCTTTGCATTGACTTTACATGTAAATCACTTGCGCTTGACACTTCTACCGCGTCTGGTGTGAACGCAGCATTAGATTTTTAAAAAGGAGACGTGGCACCCAACCCCACCCCTAAACCCAACCGTCAATGATGGATAAGCAAATCGAGCTAAATTATATACATAAGATCGAAGGAATTCATACGAATTAGCCTCTAAATTTTTAGGTTTAGGGAAGGAGGAGGGTGGGTCAGTCGATTGGTCGGTCAGTCAGTCATTCAGTCAAACAATCAATCAACAGTGGCCTCTGGTGGGTTTACGCGAGAACTGCAGGCACGAATGGCACTCGCAAGAGAAAATTGAGATCTCAAAAAGCTTACACAGCGGCTTCTTGTGGATTCGCGAAAACACTCCCGGGACTTATTCTGCGGCCTCCAGAAACGTACACAAGAACAGCAGGAACGAATGGCACTCGCGAGAGAAATTTGACATCTCAAAAAGCGTATGCAGCTGCCTCTTGTCGATTTGCGAAAACACTCCCAGGACGTATTCAGCATACTGCTGCCTCCAGAAACGTACACCAGAACAGCAGGCACGAATGGCACTCGCTAGAGAAAATTGAGATATCAAAAGGGGTACGCATCGGCGTCTCGAGAATTCGCAAAAACACTCTCGAGATGTCTTCTGCGGCCTCCAGAAATGTACTGCAGCCTCCAGAAACGTACACGAGAACAGCAGGCACGAATGGCACTCGCGAGAGAAATTTGAGATCTCAAAAAGCGTACGCAGCGGCTTCTTGTGGATTCGTGAAAACACTCCTGAGACGTATTCTGTGGCTTCCAGAAACGTACTGCGGCCTCCAGAACAGCATTGATTCATTTGGAGCCCCACTAGCTCCTTTCAGAGGTGCACTGAGCTCTGTGAGTTCATAAACTCCTCCAGAAACTTAAGCTGGATGATGGAAGCTTTCAGCGGTGCTTCTGACTGAGCCAAGCCCAGTTTGATGAACTGGTGTCGGTGTCGGCAGGAGGATTTTCCCCCCGGACACCAACAACAGGCGCTACGTCATGATCACACCCCCACAAGAGCAAGCCACTGATTGGTTAACGCGGCGCGAATGTCCGCTGAAGTTCTGTTTTTCGAACTCAGCATTTCATGCGAAACACACCTCGTCATTTGCGCGTATCACACCGCAGGATGTCTATTCTCGCCTCTGCATTGACTTACCATGTAAATCACTTGCGCTTGACGCTTCTACCGCGTCTGGTGTGAACTCAGCATTAGATGTTAAAAAGGAGGCGTGGCACCCAACCCAACCGTCAATGGTGGATAAGCAAATCGAGCTAAATTATACATATAAGATTGTACGAATTCATACAAATTAGCCACTAAGTGAAGTTTCATAAACTAATTTCAAGAGGAGCATGTGATATGATTAGCACGCCTGGCTGATCATCTGTAATCAGCAATGATCCAATCAGAGCAATCCAAGCTCACTATAAAGAGACCATTTTTTCCCCCACTGCTCTACCTTTGTTTCGGAAGAATCCCCCCTTCCACCCCATCTCCTCCTTTTTTCCACCCTTTTCTAAGGGGGAGCTATCGAGACCTATCTGATCTCTGATCCCTTTATATGCTTATTGACTGGGCGGGAGCCTTGGGCTCAAATATCTCCGAGCTCAGGGTTCTCTCCCAGGACAGCATGCCAAACCTGCTATAAACGCTAAGCATATCTAAGGGTGAACTCTTGAAATTAAAAATGCCCTTCATGGATCCAAAATCAGAGCCACTGGTTCATTGTAATCTTGAATAATGTAAATGCACAAATGTAAATGTCCTGTGAGAGACTAATGATGTTTGGTGAGAGACCAGCGAGGGACTCGACTTGACCTTGTGAAGATGCTGATTCCTGTTTTGTGAAACTGAGCGCTTTAAAAATTAATGGAATAATTTTAAATTCCATGCCTAGAAAACTGTGTTAATTAATCATTTTAACGTCAAGTTAAACAGCTCATTTAGAAGCACACAAAACACTTTTTTAAGCTTACCACAACAAAAGATTCTTAGTGCATAGAGGATTGTATCCCAGTGAGAAAGCCAAAGGTGACCAAGGCATTAAAAACTCCTTACATTTTAACACTTTCAGATATTCAATCGACACAGCTGAGTGTCTGCGTTCCCCACAGTATAACAGCTTAGAGAAACTGTCCTTTTATATAATAGCTTTATCATCGCAGAGCTTCCACTTTCACATGGACACTGGACACCAAGGACCTTGCACTTCTGTCAACAAAAGACGGCAATGTGCAAGTAACACCAAGAAACTCGCACACATTCCTTTTGATTGCGCAAACAGCTGAGCTTTTATCTCATTCAGAAAGGTATTCATCAGAAAATGTTAATAAGCACATTGCAGACAGACACTGAGTAATTATCCTGTGGACAGCTCACAGGAAGCGAAAGGAGAGCTAAGATTGTCTGAATACCAAACGCAGATTATATTGGAATAGAAGGTTACCAAAGCACATCTTTCCTGGTCATTAACTTCTCTTAATGATTCATCTACATGGCTGCATTTCTCACTCCTGGAGAGGGTTCAGACCAGTGCAACTTGCACTTCAACCGAGTGCGTCAGCAGGTATACATTTATTCTAGTCCAATCAGGGCAACCTACATTATCAGTCTTAACGAAATAATATTGTGGGCGATAATGAGCCATGAAGCGTGTAGAGCTGCACTAGGAGACAAGAATATGAATAGCTCATGTAAAGTAATACTGAAGCACAAACAAATCATCAGTTCAAGGCAAATGAAAATGTAGTAAATAAAGTTTAAAATCCTGTATCCAAATATATTACCAATATATTATTTACCCCTTTAAGAGCCTTTGGTTTGTTTTGGATGTTACAGTTTTTCTAAGTTGTTTAGACACAATTGCTTGTACTTCAGACACAATGACTACAACATCAAACTGATGCACCAATCCCCTGTATCCCAATTCTGCTAAACTACAAGCACAATTCCCGCTTTACACTCAAATTTCAGGTTTAAAATACACTTTTTTCAAAACACCACACACAGTTTTCTGCATTTGGCACAATTTTCATGAAGAAAATCTCTTGTTTTTGTGGGAATAATACAGTAATATGTACAGTAAGTGGTACCGTGTATTTGTGTGTTTTGTATAAAAACAATATTCTGAAATATTTTACAATGCACTTATGTAGGCCTATGTACAGTGTGTAGTAAGTGTAGCACTGAATAAAAAAGACTAACACAGGCTCAATGTGATTTTTTAAAACGAACGCTATGGGGTGATGTGGTGTGGTTCCTTTACGTGCTTACCAGCCGACCGCTCGCCTCTGTGTGGACAACTTTCCCGTTGCAGCCAGTTTGTCCTGTTAGCTTGCTGTGATTGTCGGCGGACTTGAGACACAGAGAGGAGTTGACCACGACGACGGGGTTCGAGTCCGGTGAGGAGCCGTTCCAGAAAGCAGGTAAGACAAAAACAGAATCCAAAAAAACATCATTAAATAACAGGGTGAGAGTGCTGTAAAGTCTGAAAACGTGGTAAAACTTAGACGAGGGCTTTTTTTTTTTTATTGCTTTTTTGAAAGTTGTTGGTTGTGTTTTTAATGAAGTGTGTGGGTGGATCAGTCGATAAAATTTTGGTTGGGTTTACGGAAGGAGGAGCGTGGGTCAGTTGATTGGACGGTCAGTCAGTCATTCAGTCAAACAATCAATCAACAGCGACCTCTCATGGATTTGCGAAAACACTCCCAAGATGTATTCTGCGGCCTCCAGAAACGGATGAGAAAACTGCAGGCACGAATGGCACTCACGAGAGAAATTTGAGATCTCAAAAAGCGTACGCAGCTGCCTCTCGTGGATTCGCGAAAACCCTCTCGAGACATATTCTGCGGCATCCAGAAACGTATACAAGAACAACAGGCACCAATGGCACTCACGAGAGAAATTTGAGATCTCAAAAAGCGTACGCAGCGGCTTCTCGTGGATTCGCGAAAACACTCCCGAGACATATTCTGCGGCCTCCAGAAACGTACACGAGATTAGCAGGCGCTAATGGCACTCACGAGAGAAATTTGAGATCTCAAAAAGCGTACGCAGC
>CAIGQQ010015021.1:0-11871 GCA_903798035.1 Danio albolineatus
AATTCTGTAATACCTTTGCTTGAAATGACCTGATCTAATCCTGTTTTTATGAAATAAGCCGTCTCCCGAGCAGGTTTGAGCTACCAGAATTGTTGCTATGACAACAACTCTTGGATGAGTTTTGAAGAATTAAACTGTCCTGGATTGTGTCATAGAGTCAATAAGCAAATCCAGCTAAGAATCGACCAATAAACAGTGCATTTGCTTAATTAAATTTCCAAAGAAAAGAAAGAAATCCAAATATGCCTTAAGTCATAGAGAGTTTAGAATCTTGTTTAGAATCTAAGATAGCAGAAATCAAGGATTTATTTTGATAATTTAGCCTAATGTGTTTACCTTTTCAATATACTTAAAATGTTTTTTTTTTAAATAAAATATATTGTGTTCAATGGGAAAAGAAGACATTTAAAAAGAATGTATTTTAGAGCAGTAATCACAATATTGTGATATTTTTATTCAAGGTTATTATACCATCAGTCTTATCAGACCCTTGGCTAGCTATCACACTCCATCTGATAACACAACAGATTTGGTATGATTTGATGTGTTCAACCAACAAACCAACCTTTTCCATTCAGAGAATTAAGGTCAATAATAATTACCACATCAATGTGTCTCTGCTAAACTGAATGATGCCGATTTTCAAATTCCACACTATATGCAAATGTAACAGGGTTATATCGACTGAAGTGTCAGATACACTGCATTTTAATATTATTATTTACAGAAACTTAAGTGTGTGTGTATGTATATATATATATATATATACACACACACATTTTTAATAATATTATTATTATTCCTCTCTTTTCACAGAGATAGGCCACAGGTGTGTGCTACATCACTGTTGTTGATGCTGTGGTCTGATATTAATTTAACTAATTAAGTTCATCATTTCACTGTCAAAAATAAAACTAATAAAATTTTCTTCAATTTCTGTTTAATGGACAGAAGATATTTTTTAACATTTCTAAACATAATAGTTTTATTAACTAATTTCTAATAACTCATTTCTTTAAACTTTGCCATCATGATAGTACATGTGTTTTATAAGTATTTTTCAAGATATTAAGTATTTTTCTAAGGGCTTGACTGGGTTAATTACGCAAGTTAGGGTAATTCGCAAGTCATTGTATAACAATGGTTTGTTCCGTACCCAATCAAAAAACAACATTGCTTAAGGGGTCTAATATTGTTAACTTTAAAATGGTTTTAAAAATATTAAACACTGCTTTTCTTTTCTAGCCGAAATGAAACAAATAAGACTTTTTCCAGTACTTGAAAAAGAATAAATATGGTACAAGAGGGTTAATAATTTTTCTCTCAACTGTATGTATTTTCAACAACCAGATGCATTTAGACCTGTCTGGGTGTAGTAACTTAACGATGCAGACATTAGGTAAAAGAGTCTACACGGAGTCCTTTGATCACACGCTGAATCAACAGCAAATAGTTCAAATCCGAGAGACAGAAGCCCGGCGCGAGATGATGTTGCCACAAGGACTACGGATCTCCTTTGTTGCTGTTTAGAGGATCAATTCATGAACACACGATAATTGTATCAAGACACGACCCAGTCAACATCCAAGTTACTCTAGAACAAATGGTTAAAACAAACTTTTTTTCCAGACACAATTAAATCCTTCTTGAAACTCTTATATTAAAAACCAACAGATTATCGGCAAAATGATGATAGCAACCTTTTATTCTACTACACTATTCCCGAAATACAAACTATATATTTTTTACAATGCATTAATTATACGTAAGCACAAGATTATGGCTTGGTTTGTCCTGTGGGATGAATGGATGTTGAAAATTTCCCTATTTCATTTCCCTGTCTGTGATATAAATCAAACATGTGTAAAATGTATTGTATTAACTATATAAGTTTATACTCTAAAATGCCATCAAGTGTTATAATGTGAATCACTGCTCCACACTGCAAGGACACACCTCATTGGTTCAGCACCAGGGGTGGGATACATCATGGTGAAGCTGCAGGTCTGAGTAGGTCACTTACGGGTGTTCAGGCTGGCCCACGAGATCAATACAGAGACTCGTCTGTCCCATGCTCTCTACTTCTAATAACCAGTCCAACACCAAGAGAGAAATGCGCCCACAATCGGACAGGAACAGGTCATTTTAACTTCTGGGAGAGCTGTTTCTGTCCTATGAAATGCTCTAAATCCATATGCATTACTTTATTTTAATTTAAGTTTTTTTAATAGTTTATATAAAAATGAACATGTCAGCATAGTTAGCAGTGATCAGTATGCAAGGGTCGTTATGCATTACTTATCTTTCAGTGTATTGTATGATATGTTATGTTAGATTATTCATTCATTCATTCATTTTCTTTTCGGCTTTGTCCCTTTATTAATCCGGGGTCGCCACAGCGGAATGAACCGCCAACTTATCCAGCATTTGTTTTACGCAGCGGATGCCCTTCCAGCCACAACCCATCTCTGGGAAACACATCCATACATTCTCATTCACACACATACACTATGGACAATTTAGCTTACCCAATTCACCTGTACTGCATATCTTTGGACTGTGGGGGAAACCGGAGCACCCGGAGGAAACCCACGCAACCACGGGGAGAACATGCAAACTCCACACAGAAATGCCAACTGGCCCAGCCGGGGATCGAACCAGCGACCTTCTTGCTGTGAGGCGAACGTGCTACTCACTACGCCACCGTGGCGCCCTATGTTAGATTATGTATTTTTTAAATGAATTGTGTATAAGGACTATTATTAACTAATTCTTAGAATGGAAAAGATTGGTTTGTTGGTTGAACATATAAAATCATACTAAATCTGCTGAGTCATCTGATGTTTGACAATGCATCTCTTACATCTCCATGGTTTCAAGGCTCCCTATCAATTTGTGAATAGGCTACTTTATGCATTGACTAATGAAATCGTTGACTAATGAGATTGTAGACAAACTTCAAACTTTTTAAAAATGATACCCCCCCCCCCCCCCCCCCCCCCATGACTCCTCTTGCCCTTTTAACAGTTCTTCTGAGGTCACTGAATCCTCTTTAGTCTGGTTCTGTTCTCCTCGGACATCTTCACAGTGGATGGACTACTGGGTTCATCACAGACTAAAGTGGTGGAGGAAGGTAAGGAATAGTAGTACACATTGATATATTAAACATTTAAATATTCCACTTAGCATTTTTCTGTCAAGTTAAATTTGATTCATAGTATATATTAAATTGCGTTAAAACATTAGTCTCTACACTAAATAAAATCTGATAAATTGTCTTTCATCTTTAAGAGAAAAACGTGATTTTTTTACGAGATTCAGTATTTTTTGGAGCTTACTCCTAACACAAAATGACCAATATAATCAAGACTAAAATAAGCCATTAAATATATGCTAAAGAATGTTAAAACATGTTGCATTGTTATCTGTGAATTTTGAAATGAACTCTTTTTTTCAAAATGAGTCGGAAAACAATAGTCAAGCACTGTATTATTGCTGTTATTTTTATTAATATTCAGATAGACAAATTCATCAGATTAAAGTTTAATGTGCCGGCCAGTTTCTTATTTACATAATAGATAACAGTACATATTGTAATCCCTAATTAGGTCCAAATACACAGGGGTTGGACAATGAAACTGAAACACCTGGTCTTAGACCACAATAATTATTTATTATGTGTAGGGCCTCCTTTTAGTATGTGTAGGGCCTCCTTTTATGGCCAATACAGCATCAGTTCATCTTTTGGATGACGGATACAAATCCTGCAGAGTGGCCAGAAAGATTTTCAGCCATTCTTGTGAAATGGTGGCCAGGTCACCACATGATTCTGGTAGAGGAAAGCGTTTCCTGACTCATTCCTCCAAAACACCCCAAAATGGCTCAGTAATAGTTTGATCTAGTGACTGCAGGCCAGGGGAGACTTCTGATCACTTCTAGATGTTCATCAAACCACATTGCCAACAGTCTTGCTGTAAGTATTATTATCATCCTCATCATTATCATTATCATCCTGATAAATGGCACTGCCCCAGGATACTAATTTTGAACCTAGGGAATACTTGGGCCTAGGGAATGCCATGATATTGCCACACCAAACCATCATTGATCCACCCACCTGCCTCAATCTGGGCATGCAACAGTCTGGGTGAAACGCTTCTTTGGGGCCTGTCCACACTGTGACATTCCCTGGTGTGGGAAAGACAGTGAAGGTGGATTCATCAGAGAACAATACATGTTTCACATTGTCCACAGCCTAATGGTGCCGACGTTTGGTATTGGCACGAGTGACCAAAGATTTGGCTAAAGCAGCCCGGTCATGTATTTTGACCCTGTTTATCTCCCGACTAAAAAAATTTGGAGAAAATAGGAAAGTTGATGTGCACGTTTAATTCTGCAGTGAGATGGACAGCTGTGGTTTTAAGTTTTTTGGATACATTCTGGGTTAGCACCTGGACATCCCTTTCAGACAGCTTCCACAGTTACTCCTGTTGAAAATGGTTCATCCCTTTTGGTTGTATGCTGACATTACCCTGGATACTGTGGCTCTCGATATATTACAAAGACTTACTCAATGAGAATTGAGTTGCTCTGCGTTTTGCCATTGCCATGCCAACTTGCTACTCTAGAAACAAAAGCGTGCAACACTAGTCCCGCCTCTGAGTTCTCCTGATTGGTCCACTGCTCTAAACGTGACAGAATGTCAGCTGCACCGGCTGTATGGATGGACACAGTGCTGCAGTTTCAATAAGAGACTTCAGTTTTGAAGCTTACTGAATCTTAAATGTAATACACAATTATTGTTTTTTGGTTGTTTTAGGACAGTAATAAATGGAAAGCAAATTACATTTGTCTATTCCTCTTTTTGACTGATCCAAAAAATGGTGCGATCCTTGACTAAAAAACCATAAAGGGATCTGAACCGTGAGATTTGTTATCTGTTACACCACACACACACACACACACACACACACACACACACACACATATATATATATATATATATAGCTTATATATAAAAGCCGCTGTGCTGCTTGCAGTACGTATCAGTCACTTAATTTTGGAGAAAGTCAAAGAAATGATACAATACTTATTGATGAGGACAGTTTTTTAATTTTGTGTTAAGTGTAAGTGTATTCTTGTAGACTTTTTGAGGTTTTCATTTTGTACAAATGCTTGTGTGCGTATTGTTTCTCTTACAGTAGCATGGTGTGTAAAATTACAATGTTCTGATGTTTAAGCTGTATTGCTACTGCATTTGTAAAAAAGATAATATCTTTTAACGCTGGGTGATATGACCTAAAGCCAAAATCTTGGTCAACAGAACAATTTGCCTTAAAATATGATTGGAATATTGTTTTATTTCCAGTGTAATTCATCCATTCATTCATTCATTCATTCATTTTCTTTTTGGCCTAGCCCCTTTATTAATCAGGGGTCGCCACAGTGGAATGAACCACCAACTTATCCAGCATGTGTTTTTACGCAGCAAATGCCCTTCCAGCTGCAACCCATCACTGGGAAACCCATACACTCTCATACACACATACGGACACTACGGACAATTTAGCTTACCCAATTCACCTATAGAGCATGTCTTTGGACCATTCGTCTGAATAAACCCTGCATCTGGAAGTTCACCCCTGTTACCACACCCTCTTTACATTATACTGAGGCACCAAACGTTCCGGCAGTTGCACCCAACATAGAGCTAGACGTTGTATGACTTGCCATGTATGACTTTTTTTAAAAGGATTAAATACCCTTGAGGACCATATAGATATGTTTCTGGAAATCTCCAATAACAGCAATCTCCTGGATTATTTTTATATATAGAATAAAAGAGCCACTCGAATTCACCCTTTTCACCCTAGTCCTCGAGAGTCATTGCAACAGGCATTGTTTGGTACTCACTGTCATTGAGTGAGTCCTTCGTCATTGGTGAGGAGGAAACTGCTAAATGTTTTTTGGGGAGAGGCACTAAACAAAAGTTTCCAAGACTGTTGTTGTCTGTCTCACAGCTTCTAGTATGGTACTGCCAATCTACCAGCTCCTAAAATGGCTGCCCCCATTCTGCTCACTTGCAAAAAGGCTGCTGCCAAGATGGCTTCCTATCCAAAGTCTCTATCTGTCATATTTTCTGTTACATGTCACCTCCACCAGAAATTTTACTGCCAGAGCCTTCACCTCTGCCAGAGACATTCATGCCTCCACCTGAGCTCCAAGAATGGCCACTGCCAGAGCTACTATTAGGGTTGTGATGATAATCGAATCATTGCATTACAGTTGTAATGAGATGTCAACCACAGTGATGTGGTCATTTCCGTAATCACCACCCTTTTTTCAACATAGGCTCGCTCTGAAAATGTCCCCCTATTAGAGCTGCACGATTCTGGCTAAAATGAGAATCACGATTTTTATTTATTTTTTGCTTAAAATAAAGATCATGATTTTCTCACGATTCTGTAGATGTAAAATAAAGGTTAGGCTATTATTGTTATTTCAGATTACAGCTATTCATAATTCTGATGTTGAATTATTATGTTTGAGAAATGTGCTTGCAATCTGTATTTGACAACATTATTAGACCATGTTCTACTGGTAAAATCAGACATTTGTCTTTAGATTCCTTCCTGCATTATATTTAACATTATATAGCCAGTTATACTGACACTGTTAAACATTTTTTTTTTCAACACTCTGTGTTCGCAGTGAAAGAAAACATATTAAAAGCTTGTTGTAATCATAACTCTATAATGCAATATGATTTTTTAAATGATGTGGGCGATTTCGGTTTCATTTTTTGTGTGCGGTTCACACTTCCTGCGCGGCTCCCAAACGATCGCTCTGTGCCACAAACTGAATGTTATTTACAACTTTATTACCTGTTATTCACAGCCTACATAGGTTCTGTTCACTAAAGTAGGTATCATTCACAGGCACTCGCCCGCCCTCTCTGTTGTAACAGCTCATAGTCAGCTCACGTCACGTGTGTTTTCGCGGCCGTGAATATATCATTACATGAAGACAGAAATGACAGATATTTGGGTGAATTTTACGTTATAAATACAGCATGTGACTCTTTCAACACCATTTGAAGGTGTCCACGGTGCTGAACATTGTATGCAAAACAACTTTTAACTTTTTTTTTTAAACAAATTTTACAAGAGAGTATAGTTTGTAGACAGTGAAGCATGGGACAGAGAGAGGGGGAACAAGATCGGCAAAGGACCTCAAGGCAGGAATTAAACTTGGGTTGCCAAAAGCATCTAGGTGCTAAATGTTGGTGCACTAAATGGGAAGACACTGATGCTTACAAACATTTCAAATTTGATACATCTGTCAAGAAAGAAGCAAGTGTTGTTTTAAACACATAAACATCTCATAGAATAAGGGCATGTATATTTAGACACCTTCATGTTACGATGTCTCATTGGACTGTTCCACATTGTTTCCTGTGATCTCCACTTTGTGCCAATTTAAAACCTGGAATTTAAAAATAGCATAAAAAATTTAGGAGAAAATGGATTTGCCAGATTTTTTTTTTTGGTATAAACTTGTAAAAATCCTATCATTAACCTGCATGAGAATCAGCAAGTAATGCAATCTAGACTTGAGGTCATGAACACATGAGCTTATAGAATATATTTTATTTGTGGATTTCATATTTATCAAACTGCTTTTTGAGATTGTCACTGACCCCAAAAAAGCCTCTATGCAAATATTAGAAACATTAAGGAACACTGGTGTTGTGCTGAAATTGACTGACTTGAACACCTGTTAGTTTGCTTTAGGCCCATCTGACTTCAACCTGTGCAACGTGGGCGATGAGAATTTGAAAGAGGGGGCATCTCATGGAGTTAAAATCCTCTATAATTTCCCCTGGGGAACAGAGGCCCTGGAGACACTTTGGACCCTGGGTGACACACAACTGCTGAAGACTCACCAAGAAACATGCGTTAAAGTACAGGTCAGAGAATTTTTTAATTTCAAACAATATTAAATAATTCATAGGTAATTCAGTCGCAAAGTGTAAAATGGCATGTTAAAGAAAAAACTATAAGTTTACTGGAAGTTTTTCCTCCTAGAAATAATTTTTACCAATCCCATTGAAAAAAAACCCAACTGATTGCATAATTTTCAGTGCAGAGACGGAAGAAAGTCTGTAGTTCCTCATGTAATCTCTGTCAGTGTGAATATTGATCGGGGAATGCTGGCATACCTGTTTAATTCACTTCAACGGCTGAAGAAATCTGACAGCAAACAGAAGCTTCATCAGAGAACAGTAAGTCATTTATTTGCATTAATAAGTGTTTGAAGATGGAAATTAATTTGAAAAGGAAAAGGGGAAGCTGACCATGGTTTGTTTCACTGATTTGTTTAGGTTTTGAAACTCCATCCTGCTTTAACTCCAGTGAAAGTGGCCTTGGATATAGGACGAGGATCTAATTCAGAACTTAGACAGGTACATAGGCATATAAATTGAACTAAACATCAGTGCACTACCATTTAAATTTTAAGAGCCTTTTTATTTTCTTTTTTCATTTGTGTTTTTGGAGAAACTAATACTTAAATTAAGCAAGAATGCTAATATGATTTATATATTGTTTCAAAAATAATTAAAGCAACAAATAAATATTTTTCATTTTAGCTTTTGTTCAGAGGTATGTGCAAGAATCCAGCAAAATGTTTCACTGTATCAAAAATCCCCTTTAATCGTTTAACAGTTGCTTAATTCCTCTCACATTGTATTTAAAAGCCAGTTGCATGGTATATTTGATATTAACATGGTGGAATTTGCGAGTACAAAGACAGAATGCTTCTCCAGAGAGGAAACAGATCTGTGTGCAAGCAGACAGGCTGCAATATAGACGCATATTACTAATAAAGTAGAAAAAAAGAATATTGTGCCATTCAATTTAGAGCAGATTTCAGTTTGTCAGTGGCGTAGTCTATTTCAGTTGATTCTAATAGCTTCTAATGTGCCTGAACATAATTAATTTTTAGACCAGCACGTCCATGGGCACACACAATAACAAGTTGTGAAAATGATCACTTGATTAATTCTGAAAATAAACAATCATTTCTTAAACTCTCAATAAGTTAAGTTAAGTTCTCAGTTTCGGTGCAGTTGGGGATATATTTTCAGTAAAAAAGCACTGTCGAAATAAAATTACATTTAAAAAAACTCTAAAATGAATACAATATAGCAAAAAATAATCCTAAAATAAACAGTGGTTTCCAGTTTTTTCATGTATCTAACATTGGTTATCAAAACCTTTACCAGTAAGTGCACTGGAAACGTTACAGTCACCAAAACCACCACCACACCTGCAGACCAGAAGTTGTGGATGACAGCAGAGGTTTGTGGGCTGCTTAAAACCAGAGATGAAGCCTGCAGATCTGGAAACAAAGCAGCTCTCAAAAAAAGCTATATGCTCAAAAATCTGTAACTTCACAGACAGCAAGAAGACACACAGAGCCTGTGGCAAGCCATTCAATCCATCACTGACTACAAGTGCTTTTACAATGTAGATTGTCAAAGCAGCTTCTCATAGAGGATTATAGTGAATTGAAAGTCAGTTCAGTTTTCAGAGTTTAAGTTCGGTTTAGTTCAGTTCAGTTCAGTTCAGTTCAGTTCAGTTCAGTTCAGTTCAGTTCAGTGTGGTTTAATATTCACTGTTGAGAGTCCAAACACTGAAGAGTAATCCATCGATGCGCAGCTCTACAAGCTTGTGCAGGCCTGCAGTCTAGGCACCGGAGACTGGAGAATGCTGGATGTCAGCGAAGACTCGTCTGTCCCTGGAGTCTCACAGGAATCAGACGCATGCTTTCAAAAAATTTCAATATCTCTATGCATATTTTAGCATGGAGGTCGGACATTGCGGCATCCCTAGTTGTTATTCACTTAAGTGAACAAATCATTAGGAGCTAATGGTTGTTCCCTTGCACACTGAGGGTCTGTTTACATATTATCACTTCATGTCTTTTTTCAGATTGGATAGCTATCCGATCATGAATTGAACAGGTGTAAATAACCTCCAAAAAGCATTCGAGACCGATTGCTCAGACCAAATCAGGAGGTGGTCTAGGAAGCATTTTAGATGTTAAGATGTTTAGTTGTTGAGATAACATATGCAAGTTTTACTCCTCCCAAATATGAAAAATAAAATAATATGAGAGCACACGTTGAAGGGAATACGACTGTCAGATATACAAGTGCAAATGCATAAGCAAAAGAAGGCCACAGATGACAGTTTGAGATGTTTGTTTTCATTATAATTACATGTTTCTTTTCATTTTTTGCCCATAAATTAACATCAGATGGCAACATTAACAACAGAGACACAGCAGAGAACTGTAGCGCATCTCTTTGAAAAGAGGATTAATAATAGAAATATATTGAGTTTTGTTCATTAACAAAGGCACAATGTTTTGTTTTTGGTAGAGTTTGTTATACACAAATTAACTAAACCCTTTACAGTTTTGAATGATGCATTTCACAAATCTTTAGGACAAAATGTTTCATTTAGCCTATAATGAAAGTAATCACAGAGCCTGCCTTTTGTGGTTTTTACAGCCTGCATCTACAATAAAAACATAAGTGCTGTATCTGATGCTTTAGTTGATGTAGCCTAGTTAAATTTGCATTTAATAATCATATTCATTTGGAGATGCATTCATGTGGTTAAATGTAAATGGAACAAATGGTTTTGCAAAAGCATATGTAAACACATAAGCAAAATATATGAACCTTTACTAAAGGAAGAATAAACAAGACATGCATGAATACTTAAAAATACATATAAAACCAATTGAATTAACATGTAAACCTTCCAAATTAAATAAAATTAATATTTATTTTTTAACTCTCTTCTCACACTTACCCAAAAACCAATCTCTCTCTCCAGGTTTGTGAGGGTTTGCTTCAAGAGTTTCTTGAAGTTGGAATTTCCACATGGCCTGGATACTTGGACACAAAGTCTCTGGAGAATTTGAACACAAAGTAACAAGCATCCACATAAATGAAAATGTAATTATTGATAATGCAATGTTATAATGTTGAATTTTTTTCCCTGCAGGTATGATGAGATGGGTGTCCTCTTTACAGTGATGGTCAGTGAGAGCACACTAAAAAGTGGCCTTCTGTTGGTCCGTAACAGAGACACCACCATCAGAGAGACTATGCATATTTCAGAAATCAAATGCTTCCTGCTTAAATACATTTCTGCCTCAGAGAATCACTGACTTTGATCTTCTGAATTTCTTCAGTAACAAACAAGTACTGTAATGTGATAATTCTGATGTACAAAATTGTTAGTTTGCTGATTAAAAATAGTATTACTGTATGCTGAAAAAATGAGAAAACAGTTGACAAAAAATAAAACAGTAAAAAATCTGCACTTGTATATACCCTTTGACTATACTAATTGTAGTGTACAACGTTGCATTTGCCCCAGAACCAATATTGGTGTAAATTTGTTTAATTTAATAATTAACCCTTCTGCAGGATCAAGGGCTCCCTTCTCTAGTTATTTTCAGGTCATTTTCATATATTCATGGTCTTTAAATCTGTCTCCAGTTCTCAGCATCATGTGTTTCTTTGTCTGATTCGATTTTTTTTTAAAGAGAGATGTAGAGATTTCAGATGGTGGATAAGCAGCCCCAACAAATTCCAAAGAAATTCAAGTTGGCCTGCAGGCCCGGGGAGCATCAGTTTCAGAGCAAATGATCCATCGACAATTTAAATAAAATGAAACGCTATGGCTGGAGTTCCAGGAGGGCCCCATTTCTGACACACGATTAAGAAGTCGAACTGTTGTATAAATTCGTAGCAGTATCTATATCTATATATATATATATATATATATA
>CAIGQQ010015022.1:0-13551 GCA_903798035.1 Danio albolineatus
TTGGATGTTTGTGGCTGGTTCATCAACAGAATAAAAAAGAAATGCTACCCTTGCGAGCAAAACTAGACTTTTGTTATTGTGGAGCACTAGTGTTTACCCCTCTACTAGCAAAAAAAAACAAAAAAAAACACAATAATAACGATAATAATAATGTAGGGTAAATGTTTTTTGTTGTTGTTGTTGTTGTTGTTTATAAGGAAGTCTGAAAGATAACATTATTCACATAAAAAAAGAGAAATATGCATATTTATACCACAAACTCCAATAAATACTGTAGTGTAAATGGCGTTGTATTATGATAGTCTATAATTTAAGTGTAGAAAACTGTATAGTCTATTGGATAATTGTTTATTACTACAGTTGTACAACAGTTTAATTCAAGCAATTAGCTATAGTATTGTTCAAAAACATTATAGTTTTTACTATAGTTTTTTTTTTCATGTGAGTAGCTTAGTATTTACCGCCTAAATGGCAGGAAAATATATTTTAGTTCAGTAGAAAACCCTGTCCTCTTCATAATATCCCTATTCATTTACCCTTTATAATATGGTATGAATTGAAAAAATACAGACTTTATTTTATATCTCCTATTTATTTTTACTTACTTCCTGCTCTCCACCTTAATTTCACACCAGGCCAGTAAAAAATCCTTAGGTGTTGAGCCCTGTTGAGTAATTCTCATTCTAATTAAAACTGAAATGTGCATCATGTTGTGACAATTACTTTTTTTGTAATAATAAAAATGTATTTAATACAACCATAAAAAATGGCTTAAACATTGTCAGTACACTGTACTGTAAGCACAACCAGTTGTTAGGTGTTTGAGAGAGAGAGAGAAAAAATTGAATCATGGGGGCTGTTTTGCTCCAATAATACCTTCAGAGAACATGTATAGTCAGTGATCCATACATAAGCAGTGAGATTAGTGTGGTGTAGGCAGAACTGGAATAGACGTCTGTCCAGGCTGACACAGGTTAAAGATCTTGATGTCTTCAACTGGAGATTCCAGAGAAACTGCCACTTGAAAACAATTAAGAAGAAAAAAAAAACATGTTACTCAGTAGGAAATCTCACCTGGTATCTACTATTACAAAGTACATTTCCAAGATAGATTTTAAGTTCAATCCACAGTATCGGTACCATACAATTGCCACAGTTTTTAACTCCTCACTCAGAATATTAGGTTAACATGGTATTTTGTGAGAAATTCAATGATCTTGTTTGGTTTTCATTTTCTTGTGAAATTCTAAAAAGCTTAATTTTAGTAAACTGCAGTAACCTCAATCAAGAAAGGAGCATGTAGACAAAATTAATTTTAATAAACAGGAAAATAAAAACATACACACCAGAACATAGCACAACAATCTGAAAAAAAAAAAACACAACCAAGCATAGTTTGTGAACAAAGGAAATCAGGAACAGAACCAATGTAAACACAAACTAACTTGACTGGCGATAGATGGAGTACGCAACTTACGAAATTGCACAGCTTTTCTCATTCAATGCTGTGGAGCGTCTCCGGCGTGGAGTTCATCACTAAATGTAGAAAGACATATAGCAACAAAACAGTGAACCGACAGCGATTCATTTCGTTAGCATTATAACGTGTTATAAATATCGTTTAACGTTCGCTCGATGGATGATACGTAATGTTATATGCTAACCGTTTCTCATAACGTTAACTTAGCCTTTAGCCGGGGCAATGTTTTTAGGCTCATTCCAAGTCGATTTGACATACCATCTTATATTTTCACACAGGTTAAAAAGCAATGAAATCATAAAGCAAAGTTAATTGTGTTGAAATCGCCAATTAAATAACCAAAAACAGCTTTTCTTTTACCTTCATAGCTTAGCTGCTGTCAATGGCTTGGGTATATGCAGGGCGGCATTTAGGCTTACTAAAAACGTATAGGAAGTGGTAAAGTGTTAATTTATACATCTTAAGTTACATTTAACACATTTTTTTGGGAAAGGGACAAATAAAACACGTGAAACGTCGAATATAACTTACTTACCTTTAGTTTACCGGTCCGTCCGTTGCCTCGTCCGTTATTGATTCAAATGATGAGCACGCGCAAGAACCGACTCCGACTCCTCCAATCAAGTTTCAACATCGAATCGATGTTATGATTTCGACCAGATGCGTCGGGTAGGCTATGTTGAAGAGTCAACTTCATTTCGACATTGAATCAATGTTTTATTCTCGATGTAATAACCTTCCGACGTACCGACCAAATAAAGAACGTTGATTCAATGTCGAAATTTGATCGACGACTGATACTGACGCTTATAACCAAGAATCAACATTGATTCAATGTCGGCTTGCTATCTGGGAATGATTTTCTGAGTAATGTTGTAAAGCTGTATTTGTTGACGTCCATTTGTTTTACATACTGTGGAAGTCAATGGGTACAGAGTTACAACATTCTTCAAAATATCTTCTTTTCTGTCAAAAGACAAACAAAAAAAACTAGTTTGAAAGAAGTCAAAGGTGAGTAAATTATGACAGAATTGTAATTTTTGGGTGAACTGTCTCTTTAAGACTTCATCCTGTAGGCTTGGTGATGTTTGAAGGTGTTTTCCACTGAAATCAGTGTTTTTGCAGGTATTAGAAAACATGAAATGTACCACCACAGTCAATGTCACGGGTTTCTGAGCAGGAAACTGATATTCTGGCAGGAGTATTAATTTCCCTCTATTTTATATTTATATTTTCAATATGAAATTAATGGGTGACTGACTGTCATTGTTGATAGCAGGGAACTTTTCTTTTTCCTAACCTAAAAATATGGCCTGTGAAATCATAGTATCATATAAGTACTATGATAACCTTAAGGCCACACTCATCTATTTCTAAGCAACTCCAAAAGGCTCTAGCAGATTTGATGGTGTGTTTTTGGGATGCACACTTAGCACTAGACTGCATGGGAAGAGACGTGTCCACTGGTTTATTAACTTTCCTCTTTACCACCAAACCACATCAACTGTAATCCTGGAGTTCAGGTCAGAGCAATCAAAAAGATTCACAAGACAGCTCATGTATAAGCATTGACCTTTGAACCGTCTCTCCTCTGCAGAGGACCAGCTTTACCAGTTCAAGATCTTTTCAGCACCAAAATACTCATCTGACCGCATGTAGTGTGAAGATTACCAGACAAATATAACTGTTAGTGTATACTGTCTAGGATTTAACATAGCTGATCATATTTATGAGAAATGATTCAGTTGTTATTGAAATGAGACATCAGGTCATCGCCCTATCACAGATCAGAGAACATGCTGCCGTACATCATACAAGTCTTTCAGCACTTCAGTGCTCCATCTTCACCATCTGTTAACAATACATTAGTGTTTTCAGTGTCATTGTACAGCAGGATACTGTTTGAATTAGTGCTATTGTAGAAGTATTAGCTTTTCTTCATATTTTACTTTTGGATACAGCTGTTTTCCTTGAATTAGTGAGTTACAGAGAAACTATAAAAAATTACTATTATTGATTAATAATAACAGATATAATGTATTATTTTATTCTACTTTATTGTATATCATTTGTACTATTATAATAATGTGTGATTCTTTACTTTTTATAAATGTTTTTGTTAACTGTTATAAAACTGTAAGAAAAAAGAGGATTCCAGCATAAAGGAAACATTTATTGATAATAAATCTCTCTTTATACCATAATATACATGACACGTTTGACCTTTCTTACTTCTAGGTAACTGGAGTTTTTTACACCATGAAATTATAATCAGTTATTAAATATAAGCGTTACTATAATTCAGTCATATATATATATATATATATATATATATATATATATATATATATATATATATATATATATATATAGAGAGAGAGAGAGAGAGAGAGAGAGAGAGAGAGAGAGAGAGAGTATTAATGTTCAGTTGTGTTTATTGAAATTTTTGACAGCAGTACATTAAAAGCAGTTGGACGATCTAATTGACTCTTGTATTTATTTTTATGTTCTTGTACGTGTGGTGCTGGTGTGTCTTTGTCTTCAAATACTTGCCCCATGTTGTTACTACCAGTTTATGTTACATGCCATGCCAATAATATGCTTTATTAGTTATACATTACAAGTACTCTTCAAAATATGTATTTAGTACTGCTTTAGTGAACTTGAACTAGTATGCTAAAAAACATAATTTTTCACTAGTTTTTTTTAGGATTTGTTTTTCAAAGTATGCTTTAAATAAGCTAAATCTTTGTAGACTATAAATAGATTGAGCACGTTTGTGATTTAGTGGAGAGCAGTTATGAGTAGAGACTTCACCAACTTTATTATATAAGAGGAATTTATGTAAAACTCGAACCATTCTGACACTTAAATATATTATTCCAAAAACTCACGCAAACAGGTAAAGAAATCTGAGATCTACTAGTAACTGAGCGAATGTCTTTGTTTGACATACTGAGAAGATTTGTGCAGTCAAATATAAAATATTGTAAAACACTTTAGGGTCAGGCTTGACTGAAGGTATTATATAATCAGGGATTGCACAGAAACAATGTTATATTCTTCTGAAGAGACTGAAACAGAAGATAAGTTCATCTTCAGTCCACAAACTTTCCCCTCTGTTGTTAAGAGAATGAATGAGAAACAGGCAGCCAATCAGCTTTCGCCGAGCGCCTACAGGCAGCCAATCAGCTTTCGCTGAGCGCTTACGGGTAGCCAATCAGCTTTCGCTGATCAGCGTGCAGGCAAATACAAGCGCCCCATATAGTCCAAGTCTGCAATAACCTAAAATGATACTGTTAGAAAGATCTTTACACACCGCTAATGTCAGCGATGGTCAGACACTAATGCAGGTCACACTAGTTAATCAACGTCATCGACCGTTTCTCGAACACATTCTTATTTAGAACGCCACTGACAGCAACGCCACCGCGCCGCCATATTCAGCTGCAGTGCGCGATTTCCGTGAAGCGCTGTAGAAGATAATAATAATAATAATAATAACAATAATAATAATAATAATGATAATAATAATAATAATAATAATAATATTAATAATTCTTTTAAGGATTTAGGTCCCTGTAACGGTATCTTTAGAGTATATAAAGAAGAGCAACTGTGATTCTCAGTTTGACTAACTTCTGTATGTTTGTATGTGTGCTGTAAACAGACGCAACTGAATGGAGGAGCTGCTGTTTTCTCGAATCTAAAATATAATAACGCTTATATTTAATAACTGATTATAATTTCATGGTGTAAAAAACTGCAGTTACCTAGAAGTAAGAAAGCTCAAACGTGTCATGTATATTATGGTATAAAGAGAGATGTGTTATCAATAAATGTTTCCTTTATGCTGGAATCCTCTTTTTTCTACAGTTTTATAACAGTTAACAAAAACATTTTTAAAAAGTAAAGAATCACACATTATTACAATAGTACAAATTATATACAATAATGTAGAATAAAATAATACATTATATCTGTTATTATTAATCAATAATAGCACATTTTTATAGTTTCTCTGTAACTCACAAATTCAAGGAAAACAGCTGTATCCAAAAGTAAAATATGAACAAAAGCTAATACTTCTACAATAGCACTAATTCAAACAGTATCCTGCTGTACAATGACACTGAAAAGACTAATGCAATGTTAACAGATGGTGAAGATGGAGCACTGAAGTGCTGAAAGACTTGTATGATGTATGGCAGCATGTTCTCTGATCTGTGATAGGGCGATGACCTGATCTCTCATTTCAATAATAACTGAATCATTTCTCATAAATATGATCAGCTGTGTTAAATCCTAGACAGTGTACACTAACAATTATATTTGTCTGGTAATCTTCACACTCCATGCAGTCAGATGAGTATTTTGGTGCTGGAAAGATCTTGAACTGGAAAAGCTGGTCCTCTGCAGAGGAGAGACGGGTCAAAGGTCAATGCTTCTACATGAGCTGTCTTGTGAATCTTTTTGGTTGCTCTGACCTGAACTCCAGGATAACAGTTGATGTGGTTTGGTGGTAAAGGGACAGTTTATAAACCAGTGGACACGTCTCTTCCAATGCAGTCTAGTGCTAAGTGTGCATCCCAAAAACACACCATCAAGAGCCTTTTGGAGTTGCTTAGAAATAGATGAGTGTGGCCTTAAGGTTATCATAATACTTTACTTTGATTTCACAGGCCATACTTTTAGATTAGGGTGAAAAAAACAAAGAAAAAAGTTCACTGATATGGCTAACTGTCATCAACATTCGTCAGTCACCCATAATTTCATATTGAAAAAATAGTAAAAATAGAGGGAAATTAATACTCCCGCCAGAATATCAGTTTCCTGCTCAGAAACCCGTGACATTGACTGTGGTGGTACATTCAAGCTGTCCAATACCTGCAAAAACACTTATTTCAGTGAAGAACTTATTTCACTTACTTCAAACATCACCAAGTCTACAGGATGAAGTCTTAAAGGGACAGTTCACCCAAAAATTACAATTCTGTCATTATTTACTCACCTTTGACTTCATCCAAACCAGTTTGTTGGTCCGCAGAACAGAAAAGAAGATATTTTGAAGAATGTTGAAAACCTGTAACCATTGACTTCCACATGATAAACAAATGGAAGTCAATAGTTACAGGTTTACAATATTTCTCAGAATATCATTAAATCTAATAAGCATGTTATGTTTCGGGAGCATGTTATGCTTCACCCATAAATCCAAAGACGTAAATAATCTAAAACACGAAATAATCTAAAACACTGTTTACACTGTTACACATGCAAATAAATAAATAATAACTTAAAGAAGATACAAACAATGAATATCAGATGGTAAGATTATTTTCAAATTCTTATAGATGTTAATGTACCTTAAAGTTTGCCTGCCATTTTCATACTCTTAGTAGCATTCTGTTTAGTTTGGGTCTCTTTAACGCTTGATGTTTCTTTTATTAAAAGACATACAGTATACTTTTTAGGTTGTTTTTTCTCCCTCTAATAAAAACTAATTGCCTTAGTAATGTTAGTAAACTTATATACACTGGATTTTATTTATAAATGGACTGTTAAATTTTCAATAATTATAGATACTGAATAAACATATTGTGGTAATTTTTTTTATTTATTTTTCTTTTTTGCTGTATCGACTAGTCCTGTTATAAATGCATTTTTAATCCTACCACAACTCAAATATATATTGCAGCAGTTGTCGTTAGTTTGTTAAATGTATGATTATGATGTGACATTAGTCTGGGAGATTTTGTTGATGTATAAAGTGATCTCTGCTTTGTGTAACAAAAGTATGTTGTTGTTTTATATCAGTTTTAGGTGAATGTTAAAGTGAAAGTTGTGGAGCTGTCTGAGGAGAGACAAGCACACACCCGCAGTGGTCAAAAGATGACCATACGGTGCTATGACGTTGCAGATGAGGAGCTACAGTATGTCACTGTCAGTTTGGGGTGATAGAAGGGCTCAGTGTGGGCAAATTGTATGAATTGATAAATGTGTCCATTTGAACATTTGGTGGCTGCATGATCTTGTCTACAACGGCGCACTTGCTGATGAATTGTTCCGGATTGCACCGGTTCGGGAAAGCTTTGAAAGAGGGACTTGTCGTAACAGCGGAGGTCAAGGTTGACCATTTGTGCCTGAAGCGTCATGCCTTGCCACAAGTCAACCTCTCAACGTCCATAACCAGGTGCCAGCAGTGTGATGCCTGTTGTCACACATCCCGGATTGTGACATCGCAACGAGGCATTATCTCAATAGAAGACAAGGCTGGAAAAATGAGCAGTTTTGTGGTGGACGATTTCCTTATGCGCAAGCGTCTTGACGTGCCAGTGAAGGGCTGTCATGATACTGAAGTCCTAGTTGCCAGGTTATTAGGTGACGGGTCTTCATGTGTCCATGTAAAATTTTGAGACCTTTAACATAAATAAGCCTGTATCTCACCTGTTATCTTGTTTCCCTCTTGAGCATCCCACACTCATTTTAGTGAAGGTATGTATTGAAACATTGTTTTTTCATATACAATTTTATTATTATATTTTGATAGCTCTCTCCCCTTCTTTTTCCTAGCTGTTGTTAAAAAGATTCTTGTGAATCAAGAAATGATCAAAGAGCAGATGGGAACATTAGTAAAAATGGTCTATGACCTTAAAGAGCTGTCTACAACAGAGGATACCCCAACCATAAACACAGACAGCTTCCCGATCTCCAGTCTTCAACAGCTCCAAATGATTGAGGGACAGCTTCAACAGGAAGACTACAAGATGGCTTTAGTAAGATTTCATATTTTAGTTAACAACAAAAGTAAATCGGTTTACTGTGTCTATAGTTCTAAAACATCTAAATTTAGCCGTTTTTATACTTACTGTTTTTATATATATTTAGAATTATAGGCAAAAGAAATCTTAATGTCAGACTCTTTACTGCAGTGACGTGTTGTTCAGTCAGAACCTACTTCATATTTAGTGGGCCAAATATGTCACTGGTGTCAATGAATCTACATTATGTCTTTGATAATATACAACTGCATGTCACTCACATGAACGAGCAATGATCTGCCTCCAATGGCTGCCATCTGTTAGCGATTTCACAAAACCTGTCGGTGAGAAGAAAATGAAGACTAGACTAGCCTGGGCCATGTCAAGCTGTAAAACTTTTCATATCAAAATTGGATAAATGTTTAAATGTTGTTTTGCAAATGAATAATGAAAAAAACAAGTCCTATTTCCATTTTCTGAATTTAAATTTGTAATTAAATATGAAAAAAAAAAAGATACAGGCTACAGCTTGCCAATGACAGAGATGGTGGCCGGCGGGCGAGAGAAAAATGATAAAGGTACTGTATGTAAATGACCACAGGATATGCTATTGAAATGGGCACTGTATGTAGCAAATTTACTTGAGGGGAGACTATTAGTAATTAATCATAATTAATTGTAATCGTAATATTTAGATCAGCTATATGCTTTTACTTGACCTCTGGTCATGCAATACTACTGAGAGTTCTCCAGTTATGAGCAAATAATGCAATAGAGTCTGGCTACAGATTTGCACTTGCACCGTCAGGCTTGCACTCTCGGACTTGCAAGCTCAGGCAACCGTATGAGGCGCTGTGTAGGATTTAAATCAAACTTTGCTTATCAACACATACATAAACACATGCATATACACCTATAAATTACTCGCATGTACACCTGTACTATTAGATGTTCAAAACAACATATGTGAAACTTGACGCATGCATACACTCAGATCGCACACACATAAACTCGATCCTTGCATAAACACCCACATTAACACACACATACATATAAACTTGTTGCATGCAAACATACATATACACACTCGCATATACATATAAACTCGATCCTTGCATAAGCACCCATAAAGTCTGACATGAATGTAAACTCGATGTTTGCATAAACACCCAAATAAAACTCATGCAAACATATATACAATTAGTTGTGTATATACATATATGTGCAAGTGATTTCACATGTGAATATGCATGAATTCTCAGTGTAAAAGGAAGTAATTTCACTTTAAAAGGAAGTAGTTTAATTTCAGCGTAAAAGACATTTGAGCATAAAATGAACAAAATCATTATTTATCATGAATCAGGATATTGCAAAGCTTAGGAAACAGAAATAAAGCAATTAATGGAGGAATTACATCTGTAGAATAATGAAAATAGATTAATTAAAGGTTTATAATGCAATTAAATTATTGGAAAGCTATGGGTTTAATAAATATATGACTGCATAAGTCATCATTTAGAATAAATATGTTTGTTTTAATATTAGTATTTTATGTTTGTTTTATTTTTGGTGTCACAGTGTCACCATTCGTCACGGGTTATGATACACACCTATGTCCATTAGGGGGCAGGAATGCACTTTTTAAGTGGGTTTACTGTCACCAATAAACAGGCTAATGCACCAAACGCTGGATGCCAGCCGCTGTAAAGATATAAGTAATAGTTATTAAACAGAAAAGGAGTGACCAGAGGATAGAGATAGCTGGTTCATGGGGATTAGCTTGACCAACGTGATGAACAGAGACTTTTAATCAGCATTTTTTTCTCAATCAAACTGCTAACAAATGATACCAAAATCTTGCAGTTATGACATCCACATCGTAAAAACATAATATTTATAGTAATTAAAGAAAAACAAGAAGGATTAACATTTGCAATAGAAAAGAGAAGTTTAGTTGTTTGAGTATACAGTATTCCTGTTGCTTTTCAACTTTAACATCCTTTAAGGGTTCTGTCCATTTATATTTGTGTATGTCATTACCTAATTAACTTAAAGGGTTTAAAAAAAATTCCTATACATTTTATATAGTCAATTAACACAGACTGATATTTTATATCATTTTATTAACATATTTTATTAACAATATTTTATTCATTATTTAACAGATTTAATACCTCTATTAATCACATTCTTTCTATTTTATAAGCTTTGCAATAACCTGATTCATGATAAATATGTTGGTGAATTGTATTCAATATGTTTGCACGAGTGTTATTTGGGTGTTTATACATGCATTGAGTTTTACACATGCATTGTGGTGTGTTTGCATGCAGCGTGTTTGTGTATGTGCGCGTGTTGTTGTGGGTTTATTTGCAAGGATCGAGTTAATATGTATATGCGAGTGTGTACAGGTGTGTTTGCATGCAGTGAGTTTATATGTATGTGCGTGTGTTAATGTGGGTATTTATGCAAGGGTCAAGTTGATGTATGTGCGTGTGTGTGTGAGTGTATGCATGCGTCAAGTTTATATGTATATGCGCACGTTTCACATTTTGTTCGGAACATCCAATAGTATAGGTGTATATGCGAGTAATTTATAGGTGTATATGCATGTGTTCATTTATGTGTTGATAAGCAAAGTTTGATTTAAATCCTACACGGCGCCTCATACGTTTCCTTTGTCTTGCTTTGCTGTGTTTTTGCCCCTTGCCTTGTTTTCCTGTTTTACTTCTGTCTTCTGCCTGCCTTGTGGCCATCTGCCTGTTATTTCGACTATGACTCTGGATTGCCCGTATACATCTGTTTGCTGCTGTGTTGATCATTGCTTGCCTGACCATTCTAATAGAACTCTGCATTTGGATCCGCACCTCCATTTTCAGTGTCACATCCCTCGTTACAGTAATATCATATGTAGCCAAAATTGTAATATGCTACAGCCTATCTATTGCTCACTGGTGACTTTAACTAAACAATAAATTATTTTTTAGATTACATACAGATTAAATTAATTTAAGGTTCACTCATTTGATAAATCAGTGCAAACCTTTAAAACAAATGGAATGTGAGACTAAAAGATGGATCAGTGCAGTAGCAGCAGTAATGCAGTTGATGTGATTGTCTGTTGTGGTGGAGGAGCTGAGACGAAAGGCAATGTTCTCAATTTACCGATCAATCTAGGTTCCTACTCTCACCTATGGTCATGACTGAAAGGACAAGATCTCGGATACAACCGGACACATTTTACAAAGTGTTATGACCCGCTTGTTTGAATCACAACATAAAAGAGAGATGAACCAACAAAATAGCCTGAATGCAAATTATTTATTATAAAATGTAACTCATAGAACAATCAATCAAAGCAACCAACAAATGTCTAGAGATAATAATGAAGAACTTAGGATATAATCACAACAACACTTTAACTACATGATATAAGTAATGCAAAACCATAAGGTTAAAGAGTCAATGAGATGGCAGGTCTTGACAAGAGGAGTTCTGAGTAGCCACAGCATCCTGGGATAGCTAGCACAACAACTTTTATTTACCCATTGATGAGTACTGCAGGTATCCAATCAGGATTTACCACATACTCCAATCTGGAGTCTTGGGATCATCACAGTGTATTAATATTGTAAAACCTAATACCTGTCGCTCTGCCTAAATCATAAAATATTCATCAAGTTTTGTGTTCTACTCAAAAAAGTAAATGTAGTAAACTAGAAAGAATCTTGAACCTAAAAGTAAAAAAAACTTTACTGATAAAAGCTGCAACACAGGACAATTGAATGGGCTTTCTAAACTTGAGGCCCTGGTATACTGCAAACTAACCTGCTGGAGCTCCACCTTCTTTGATGTGCGGTGTCTTCTCAGTGATTTGTTTCTCATTCAGGGAGTCAGACAGAGAACATCATCCAAAACAACACAAGCTACATGAATACACTGGAGAGTGGAGTACAGATGTATCCGCACCTGTACAATCACTTGCAAAGAGATTTTAAGCCGCAGAGGTGCTGTTTGCCAGATGTTTATGAAACTTTTCTTCTCTCAGCCGCCATCATTGTGTTTATGGTAAAGTGAGGAGCGCAACACATTTACAACCCCACCTACTGCAGTGTAGGAGTGCTGGAAAACAAAAATACAGTCACTCAGCCTTTTTTCTTGTGTTTTCAGGTGTGTTAACTGATTAAACCTCTTGTCACAGTGTGAACACTTGTACGGTCTCTCCAGTGTGAATCGTCTGGTGCAGTTTCAATTTTGGAGCTGTAATGAAAGTCTTTTCACACTCAAAGCACATATACTCTTTCACACCAGTGTGACTCTTCATGTGTTCATTAAACCTAGTTTATCCCTTTTTTAAGATTTAATATTAATATTATGGTTCTTCTGAGTGTACCAGTTTAGGTTCAGTTGAAAACACAATTCAGATTGTTTTATTATAATGTGTTAGAGTGTCATTTTGGGGGCGTGTACACAGGTCGCAGTTTTAAGGCTGTGCTGCTTCACATAAAAATTAGTTTCGACTTCCTGTCCACCTTAACAAGGGGGCAGAGCCAAGAGCTCACTGCTTTGTGTATGTCAATAGACAGAGAGAAGCAACATGAGTGAGAGGACCAGCATTCAGTTGTACATGTACAACTCGGACACAGACCAAGCAGAGACTACTGTTGAGGAATCAATATTCCTAATGTGTCAGAATGTGTCAGAGTGGTAGTTACACAATCATTTGTGTCTTTGTATAGTTTTACAGCCGCTATATGTAAAGATGCATGCGTCATCCATATGGGGAAGCAGTTTCACTATTAACGGCGCTTTAATTCGTCACGGTTAATTCATCATCAAAGCTTCTCAACACCGTGTTTCTGCACGGAACAAAACTGCGGCAACTAAACAGAGTTATGCTGCGTGCTAGTTTAAAGTTCCGAGCTTGTACACCAAGACTAATAATAAGTTAACACACACTGGATTAACTTTGACTGAGGCTATAACGAAGGAAAGTTTGTTACTTACAATGGAGCTGCATCTGGAGACGACAGAGAGCTCCTGTGACTCATATGCTAAAATATGGTGGACGTAAAATAACAAACTGAGGATATGGTAACGCGCGATCAATATTGGTGGCAGGGGAACCGCTCTCCTACGTCAAGTTGCGGTCGGTCTCAAACCCATTTTTATGTTGCTAAATTGAAAAAAAAAAAGGACTGGGTGTGTTTATATCACCCCAATATGACGGTCTATACACTATACCTACACACGTCTGTCCAACCAGCTTAAAAAGTAGATTTTTCCTCAAAGGTGCCCTTTAAGTTTTGC
>CAIGQQ010015024.1:0-10710 GCA_903798035.1 Danio albolineatus
TTCTGCCTACTTAGTTCCTGAACGTGTCTTTCTTTGAGAGAGAGAGCGCCCTGTTCTGGGAATTTTTGGTGTCGTGTGTCTCAGTGATCTAAACTCATGACGGTAAGTGACCGGTTTGCGTCACTCTCAAGAGTCAAACGTGCTTAAACAAAAAATAAAACAAAAATTACATGTCACCGGCGTCTGTCAGTGTGATGGGTTTGTTGGCACATTTATTTAATGGTTTATGAGAAGGCAAATGATTTGCTGTCAGTTTGTTGGTTTTTTTGACAGTGTTTTTAATAATCCAGATTTTTTTTTTCTGTATGAAGAATCATAAGACATTACTGTTTCTGTTTTAATGGTCATGTGAATGACGCCCAGACAATGTAGCTGATATGAAGAGTACAGATTCATAAGTCTAAAATTGTAATAAATTGTTTTGGTTCAGTAATTTGCTGAAAAGGTTTTTTCATTGCCTCTAAAGTGAAAAAAACTGAACATAAACACAGGAGGTGGATAAAAATACTCACTTTCGAAGAACTTGATATGGTAAAAGGGGCTTTTGCATCTGAACTCTTCATATACATTGTATGAATGTATGCAAGTATATCTAAAGCCCTATTGCAATTTTGGTTAATGTGTCTTTTGGTAATAGTTTTTTAAAATCAATATTTAGAAAATATTTCAAACATTTTGCACAAATCTTTATGTAAACATGGCTAGGGGTGGACTAAAGCAGCAAAAAGGTCACTGGTTCGAGCCCCGACTGGGCTAGTTGTCAAATCTGTGTGGAGTTTGCCTGTTCTCCCTGTGTTCGTGTGTTTTTTCTCCAGGTGCTCCGGTTTCCCCCACAGTCCAAACACATGCGGTATAGGTGAATTGGATTAATTAAATTGGCCGTGGGGTACAACTACAAGTGTGTGTGAATAAGTGTATGGGTGTTTCCTAGTACTGGGTTGCGGCTAGAAGGCCATTCGCTGTGTAAAACATATGCTGAAATAGTTGTCGTTCCATACCGCTGTGGCAAACAGAGGTGGAAAGAGTACTGAAAAATCATACTCCAGTAAAAGTACCATTACTTGCCCAAAAATGTAGTGCAAGTAGAGTAAAAGTATCTGTAGTAAATATACTCAAAGTATGAGTAAAAAGACCTTTTAGAAGTACTGAAGAGCAGTGAGTAGTGAGTATTACACTGTAGAAAAGTTGATGCGTTTACAGAATGATACGTTTACACATCCCTGCACCAACAACATGTATTTAGGGATCTTCCTATTTTCGTTCGTTCCTTCCAACCTTCCTCCAAGTATTTGTTTGTTCTCTCCTTAATTCATTCATTTGTTTGATCCCTCCTTCCTTCATTCACTCGTTCGTTCGTTCATATTTTTGTTCCTTCCTACATTAGGTCCTTTTGTTCATTCATTCATTCATTCCTTCCTTCCTTCCTTCCTTAGTTTGATCAGTCCTTCCTTGAATTCTTCCTTCATTCGTTTGGTCTTTCCTTCTTTCCTCCCTTCATTTGTTCGCTCATTCTTTCTTCCATATTTTTGTTCCTTCCTTCATTAGGTCCTTTGTTCTTTCATTCGTCGGTTCCCTCTTTCCTTCCTTAGTTTGTTCAGTCCTTCCTTGAATCCTTCATTTATTTGGTTCTTCAATCCTTCCTTTCATTCCTTGTTCAGTCCTTCCTTTTATTTGGCCCTTCCTTCCATTCTTCATTTGTTCCATTTAGTGATTGTTTGAGGCTGTTTGGTGATTTCAGTCATCACAGGACTGATTTCTCTACTTTAGACAATGACCATAGACAAGACAGAAATAAAGTAGTGACTGCAGGTAGAAGGAAAGTAGTGGAGTAAAAGCACCGATACTGCACTAAACATGTACTCAAGGGAAAGTAAAAGTACACATTGTTAAAACTACTCAGTAAATTACAATTCCTGAGAAAAACTACTCATTTACTGTAGTTTGAGTATTTGTAATTAGTTACTTTACACCACTGGTGGCAAACCTTGACAAAAAAGCAGACGAAGCTGAAGGAAAATGAATGAACCTACCTACTGGCCTGGGATGCAAAATGGAGCTTTTCATTGTTTCACACATCCATGTGAACTGGAATAATTTTTAAAAAGCTGCCATCATAAAAAAACATTGTAGATATGTATCTTAAAGAAATTATTTTAACATAAAATTTCATCATTTAAACTTGTAAAGAAACTGTTATGGTATTCTAAATTTCTTGCTGACAATCAGAAGTTACCGATGGTTTTTATTTGACACTTCCAGTCGCTATTGAACTGCCGTTACATAATCATCTGCATGTTCCCTATTAAAATCATCATGTGAATTCAATTATTATTGAAATATGATGGAAACACCTGTTTTCACTTTTGTGTTGTCCGGAGGTGCTTTGGCAGTCTTTAGCCTCTCTTTCTATCAGTCCCTCCAAATATGCGAAATGTTTTCGCAATCTTTCAAGCCGCTAAATGCAACAGTTGTGATTGTCAGTAGGTAGTGTCAAGTTTGTCTGCAATGGTTCACACATAAGTGAAGTTTAACAAACTAATTTCGAGAGGAGCACGTGATAGGATTGACCACAGGTGATTCTAATCACTAATAACTTACTAGCCTATCGGATCATTCCAAATTTAACATAAATATCCAGCCTAAACTTCCTTCATCATCTTCGTTTTGGAACACCCCCCCCCCCCCAATCCCTTCCCCATCCTCCTCAATTCTAGTTCGGGCAACACGGCGGCTCAGTGGCTATCACTGTTGTCTCACAGCAAGGGGTCGGCGGTTCATGTTAATTGAGCCAATCGACTACTCTGTGCGGAGTTTGCTTGTTCTCCCCGTGTTCGCACCGGTTTCCTCCCACATCCAAAAAACAAGCAACAAACTAAAAGTCACAAGCACCTACCACGCACAACGAGCATACTCGACAATCCATTTCCTGGGAAGTTATCGAGAACTACCTGATCTCGTATCCCTCATAATGCTTATTGACCAGGCGGGAGCCTTGGGCTCATCTATCTCCGAGCTCAGGGTTCTCTCCCGGGACAGCATGCCAAACTTGCTAAAACAGTCAAGCATTATCAAAGTGCGAACTCTTGAAACTACCATAGTTTTGATAATGCTGGGCACTGAGTCATTCGGCCATCTTTGCCAGATATCTCTGTGCTTGTTTTGGTCGCTCAGCTGGGGTTCAAGTTCTGGGCTCAGAACCAGATCTGAAGATTTAGGGTTTACAGGACTATCCAGATCTATATGTTTGCATGCATGTATGCCTGTGTGTTTTTGGCTGCAGTTCAGTATGTGTCTCCAGAGATTTGTGGCAATGTGAATCAATCGTGAAGGTATGGGAAGCCACTATCCTGCTGCGATCCATGCTAGCATTTATTCAGATTCTCCACCTTTGTTGTCTTTCTCATCTTAGTCATTCTTCTCCGTTCCCATTTGATAAATCATTCAAAAAGCGACGTACATTAATTTCAGCGTACTTGTTCCCATGCCATTTGACATCAACCTGTATACAGTTAGATGAAGCAGATTACATCTCAATGTTTTTGTCTTTATAAAGTCTGTTTCATTTGTGACCCTGCAAATATTGATATCTTGGACAAGTTTCCTAAATGAAAGATTTGGACATACTGCACATATTACAGCCACTGAGATTTATTTGGCAGATTTAAAGAAGTGAAATATTATCCAGTTTGATACTCCATGATTTACAATAGTGTTAATTGATGAAGCTAAATTATGTTGTCCACAACGGAAGGTTTTGAGTGAATCTAAATACACACTCACTTTCCTTCAGCTTAGTCCCTGATTTATCATGCACCAGATGCCCTTCCAGCCACAACCTAGCGCTGAGAGTATACCAACTCATCAACCACCGGTTCTCTGTTGCAGTGTTGTGAATAATTTCAGAGGCAGACAAAAAATAAATATAATATCAATTACAGTGGTGGAAATATATTTTCATATTTGTAAGAAAACAGTTGTTTTCAACAACCATTATATCATCTGGTGATTGTGAGGTTAACCAGGTTAAATGAACACTCCACGTTTTTTATTATATATATATATATATATATATATATATATATATATATATATACACACACACACACACACACACACACACACACACATATTAATATATATATATATATATATATATTAATGGGGTCCTCACTGGAGTTTAACACTTCAGGCTTACTGCCATGAGAACTTCTAGCTTAGCTTAGCTTAAATTATTACATCAGATTAGACCATTAGCATCTCGCAAAAAAAAAAAAAAAAAAAAAAAATCCAAAAAGAGTTTAGATAATTTTCCTTTTTAAAGTTTGACTCTTTTTATTTCACAGTTATACCATATACAGGTATACAGTGGTTATGTATGGATAAATGCCACATTCAATGCTCCAGAAATGTTAACTTGTCCACCATCAACATGTCATCACAATAGAAATAAATACAATTTCCAAGATAGCACAACATTGTACAGCCTCTGGTTATCATATTAAAGCTATTTAAAATATGGAAACTATTTATGTTGTGTTAGCAAACACCTTTGTCCTTTTTTAAAGTCTATTAAAGTGTATTTATGAGTCTATAAATACCTTTGCACATCACACCTGTCCTCAGGTCTTTACACTGGCTCCCAGTTACATTCAGAATAGAGTTTAAAGTATTATTACTTGTCTATAAATCACTGAATGGTCTAGGACCTCAATACATTACAGATATGCTGACTGAATACAAGCCTAACAGATCACTCAGATCATTACGATCATACAAACTAGAAATTCCAAGAGTTCAGTCAAAGCAGGGTGAATCTGCGTTCAGCTACTGCACCCCCCACTGCTGGAATCAGCTTCCAGAAATGATCAGATGTGCTCCAACATTAGGCACATTCACATCAAGACTGAAAACACATCTGTTTAGCTGTGCCTTTACTGAATGAGCACTGTGTTACGTCCTACAGATCGCACTATTGTATCTTTCTTTTCTTTTCATTCTTTTATAACTTGTCTTAACTAATTTTAATCTGTTTTTATGTTTTTTATTATTTGTTTTTATTTTCTTATACTTCAATTTTATTTCTGTTTATGTAAAGCACTTTGAATTGCCACTGTGTATGAAATGTGCTATAGAAATAAACTTGCCTTGCCTTGCCTATTGCAGATATATAATTCAGCTAATGAAGCATCTGTTTAAAAATATGTCTATTTAGGTAAGGGTGTTTTTACATTGCTGTAAAAGTGGCCAGACTCTATGCTATACTTTTTTCTACTCTCAAGTGCTGCTACTTAACCTCTGGGCTAAATTTAGAACCAGAGTATTAAAATACCAAAGGAAAAGAAAACATTTAGCTTCCTTCATTTAACCAGGGAAATGTGTTTGACCCAAAGGTTAGCACACGCTAGCATTGCTAAAGGTTGACAGCACGTGGCGAGAAGTTGACCTCACGTGTGCTCATGAAGACAAAGCGTGATGCTGGGAGAGAGTAAGAGAGATTTGAACTGATAAGACATTTGTGAAAGTTTGATTTGGATTGTCGGTCTGGAGTGAAACTTTCAACTGCCATTGAGATGAATGGTGATGCTAAAGCTAACAGTTTTTCTTCCAGGAAATATAAACCTTCATTTTTAGACTAGTATGTTTTTTCAGGATGGTTTGTACTGGCTAGAGCTGGTTTAGGTGTGTGTATTTGTGCATGTGTGCGTGTGCGTGTGTGTGTGTTTTAGCAAATCTGATTGATTGAGTGAGAACTTGCTAGTTAAGCTAGAATATTAGCATTTCCTGCAATCAAAACATAACATATAGTACACCGGGGTTTGCCACTCTCCTGAAATTAGACCACCCGGGCTTACTCCGGTTTTACCAGCTGTTCAGCACATAAACATAAAATGTTAAAAATAATAGAGTTGATGAAGTGTTAGATTTGTTATTATTGGATGCTGTTGCCGAGCACATGTTGATTCCCAATTGGCCACGGTCTGATTGACACGTCCTCCTGCTTCGTCCCAGATAGTGATACATTTGGTTTGTTTGGAGCTTCAGTCCCAGCAGACCTCCACTCAGAGAATGGGCCGATGAATGGCTCGTCACGGATAGCCATTGGGGAACAGAAGAATTGAAAAATAGAGACAGAAACGGCTCGGATCTCTCCGAGTATTTCTAGCCAAGTGAGGAGTGATATTAACCATATGACTCTGGAGTACCGGAGTCTGAATGCTGATAATAATTCCCTGAAAGCTATGATAATTGGTAGTTGAGCTCCACGAAACATGACAATAAGAACTTACCCGGAAAGCTGCTGATAAAAATTCACTGACCTTCCTTTGTCATGTTCTTCATTTGCTGTGCTATTATAGTCTGTTGCAGGTGAACAGTGTGATGTAAAAAAATCCAAATTACTATCACTTTAGTACATTTTTTAATCAAGTTACGATAAATAAAATCATTGTAATTTCTTTCTAAAACAAAACTAAATTAACAAAGTACAAAACAAAGGTGTTTGCTAACACAACATTAAAAAGTGACCGTAATTTGAAAACTAGTAATGTATACAAAAGCACAAAACAGCACATTCTTACCTGTGAAAGATTATTTCATTTCCTTGGCAATTTAAACCAACAACCTGATTTCACCAAGTAGGACATGTTCCTGGAGTTACATCTATGTTGATCCTGGAACAACATTCCAGTCAGCCAATCAGAATTAAAGGATATGTTTAGCGTTTATGATAAGTTTAGACTTACAGCTAGGTTAATGCTTCTTCATGCTATCCAACTATTATTCCCCTTTGATTTTGGGAATAATTTACAGTTATGGTTGGGTTTAGAGGTAGGGAATAGGTATGGATTACATGTTTGAACAAAAACGATTTTCCAGGATCAACATAGACGTTAAAAATCATGACGTGCAAGTTAAACCTCTACAGTTTTCACAACCATAGGTTGCTCAGTGCTGTGGAATCTTAGAAAACTCTTTGAGTTTTGCTGTTGATGACTCATGGTGTTCATTCAAAGATGGTGGACACGTCTGGAGCAAAAAATATTAAACAAAGGTGAAACAGTTATATGTTAACATTTTTACAGCTTGATCTCATGAGGAAACATAACTTGTTTTGTATTATCAAATAAGTGGCTAATTTGTACAAATTAAACATATGATTTTTAAAAGGATGCACGCCCCCTAACACTACCCCTAATTGGGGGATGAGCAAATGATACTATGTATAAACCAGATCACACAGAATAATATGAATTAGTCACTAAATCAAACAAATTGTGTTGGTTACAGTATCATTTCTGATTATCTGAATCTAATTAAACTCAGTTGTGCACATACTAATGTGTGACATTTGAGATCTGTGAATGTTATACTTTGGAATTATCTGTGCAAAATACTGTGTTTTTTTTTGTTGTTGTTTTTGTAAAAAATAATATTGCTATCGATGGACCATTGTCCAATATCTGACTTCCAGAATATATCGAATGCTACATTTTGGAGCAATTAGATGTTAAGTGCTAGATATTATTGTTATAATACAAAAAAGCACTAGTTATTATTACACAACTACTCTATGGTTCGGTACCCTTCTACTTTCAGTTTACATGATTTTTCCAAGACATGTCTTTTTTGACATTCTTGTCTTTATAAAATGTACCTCACTCAACAGTATGGCTACATAGGGTGGTTAAAAGAGAATTGTCACTTTTGCATGAATGAGCTAGAGGAATGACAACACAGCAAGCGGAATTTTTAAATACACAGCCAGAACATGCCACCATAACAATAAAAATGCTGGCCTGTGCTCTAGAAGCTTGTCGTCTTCTTGTGACAAATAGCCACATGCCATGAAACAAGAACAGAATCTGACATACAGTACCGTATGTCCTCCATTGTTGTTTAAGAGACTGTTCACATTGGGCCTAAAAATGTGTGGAAACAAGTTCCTTTCTGTATTTGTGTACTCTTTTTGCATATCTACATTGAAATAATTGAATTGAGCGTACAAAAGACATGATGTGTGAATGGCCCATTCTTCTTACTGTGAATGATGTCAAATTGCAACTTTCTTTTGTACACTATGCCTACCAAATAAGGGTACTGTTATCAACCTGTTCAATGAACCAATCTGTGATATACTATGCTGTACCGTACTGCTCTGTGGAAACGAGGCAGAATGGTAAACATACCTCTCAATTTTGGTTAGAGTATTAGAATGTTGTGTCAGGCTCAACAAAGACATTGATCCTGAAGCATGTTTTCCTTGGCAATATCATGTATGAGTTTAAATTGGTAAGTTATTGACACCTCGTGTTACCATTACAGAAAGGCCCAAATCCCATTCAAAATCCACAATACTAGAAAATGGAAAAGGCATCTCTATATGAGTTTCAATTAAGATTGAATGTTTTATAATTGTGCCATGTTGATTTTTTTAAAGTCCTTGTGTAATCAAAATGCATTATTTTTATTTTGCTAGTGCACATTGTTATTCTTTAGGGAAACAATTAACCCATTCAAGTTAATCTATTGAAACAAAATCTTGTTTTGGCAATCTTGACAATTTGCTTCTGCTCTAAGAGTGGCGGTCCTCCTCTGTTTACGTCAGTTTGACACTTAACTGTTACGTCAGGTGGTAGTGTAACGAGTCAACGGAGGCGAGGATCCATTTGCAGATTTTAATTAAAACAGTATAGCAAACTCACGGGACAATCCAAAAATCAAAGTCAAAAGCAGGCATGAGATCACAAAGGCAGGCGACAGGCATCAAATATCAACGGGCTAGGCTGAGGTCTAAAACACGGAAAAACTGGTACAAAAGAAACACGTTGAAACGTTACCAACAGGAAACAATATTGCAGCGTGGTATGAGTGTGTGTGTGCTGCTTATGTAGTGTGTGTGATCAGTCGTGATGGTCCTCCGCTGGTGTGTGTGCAATCAGTTGTGATATGGAGCAGGAGTGTGTGTGTTTGTTGCATGACCGGAGTTGTAGTTCGTTAACTGGCTGATCTGTAGTTCCCGGAAGCATGAGTGAACCAGCGATCTCTGATAGCGGAGAGATCGCTGGTGATCGTGACATTAACCACACCTCTCTTACCGTAGGTTTGCTATAAGGGAATGATGCGCAAAAAGAAAGCCTCACCTCCTACTCAATATTCAATTTCAGTTGGAACTGCATCAACATACTTAAAAAAAATAATGTCTCAGCAACTTCCAATTCGCATAGACTTTAAGAGCTTTACAGTGACAATTGAAATGGGTTAAAAGACGATGGAACATAATTTTTGGGTGTGCACATACTTGCTGGTTTCTTCTCAAAGTGTGACGGCCGACTGCCCCTAATTAAAGCAAAAATGTTTAATTTGGAATCCAGAGCTGCTAATTCTCCATCTTTGGCCTTTGATTCAGGGGAATCTCCTTCTCTGGCTGTACTAGTGACTTTCCTCCAATCCTACTTTGAGGATCATCGAGCCTCAGCAAGGTCGGTTTAAGAACAGGCTAATCTCATGGTTTACGGTACCTAATAAGGCCAAAGTCGTGGAAATGTTTGACAGCTGTATTTCTGCCTATTTTCATATATCAGCCTCCTCTAAGCCCTTCGGTGCGCTTTCATTGTGCACCGTTGAGATGACAGATCATAGCGCGATTTATTTTCATCCCTTGATTTGATGTTAAAGCCTCTGAGACTCGGTACTCCATGTGCCGCGCAGTGAAAGACAAGCTCTGGCTCACTAAAAATGCTACGTCTCTTAAAATATATTCCATTATTCAATGCCTCGTAGACATCCGAGAAGCTAGTTTATGTGCAGAGATATATGCGTTGCCACATATACTCAGTTGCACCTGCTTGAGCTCATCTTTAGTGGTTAAAGCTTAGGTTTATTTTTATGTGTTTGGTTAAGCTATTTTAGATGTGGATGTATTATATGGTATGAGGTGAGCGAATTCTTGGCTGGTCACTATGTTGGGTGCTTGACAAAGGAAGGGCTGGACGGCAGGAGCTTCATCACTGTGATGTGGATTGATGGTTTATTCACTGTCGTGTTGTGTTGGAAGTTGGAGTCATGAGGAAACCCAATTGAGAATTAAAGTGTATGTTTGTAGGTTTTGTAGAAATATTTAGTGTGTTTAATGAAGAGTAAGATGCAGTTTTTATCTCTGAACATTTTATAGCTCTGAAGTTGAACTCTGGAGGATCAATTTGAGACCCTTTTACATTTTTAGGATACATAAAACGGTCACAACTAGGGGTGGGCGGATGATCCTAATATGGATAGTATCGATACCAACGTTGGTATTGATATCGGATCGATAGCAGCCTTCTGAGATCGATACTTTTATTTAATTTACGCTAAAGTACATTGCTCCTGTTTCATAAAAGAGCAGACATGTCTCTAAATACCCCACTCCTTTTAGAACTCGTATGCACTGTTGTTCCTCTCTGCTCTTGTTGTCCTTTCATCACGTGACTCAGCAGCGCCAAAGCGCGAGCACTTTTTGCTGTTTTGAGATGAGGGAAAGAAAGAGGAGCGCTGTTTGGAGTTATTTTACTGCAGTAAACCAAAATATTGCAAACTGCGATGTTTGTAGAAAGTCTATTGGATACTGTGGCGACACCACAAATCTACACACACACATAAAACAGAAAAACACGAAAAAGAGAACGCCGAGCTGCAAAAAAGGAGAGAAGAGGAGGCAAATCCTCCAGACAG
>CAIGQQ010015025.1:0-17366 GCA_903798035.1 Danio albolineatus
AATTATATCTCAAAGCATTTACTGGGGCACTGGCGCTTTTCAAATTGGGTCTTGCAACACCCCTGTGCTATGCACTTTAAATGCAGCAAGTAGTATGTGAATGTTTACACATGGATAATACTTTTGGCTCTGGGGAGAGGTGGGCGCGAGTGAAATTGGCCAAACTGGGGGGGCGTGTGTCCTAAAGGTTTGAAATCCCCTGGTATGGAGAATTCACAGTACCTCTGACTTTTGGGTGTCTGGCGGTGAAGTGAAACTTGTCATAGCCGACTGTGAGGTGGCGTCGCGTCTGAACTAGTAACATGAACACGAACTAGTAACTGAACTTAGGTCGAGCTGCAAACAATGCAAGGATTAACCTGGACCTGCTATGATTAGCTGCTGGAACGTACCACTGGTGCTTTTCTCCTGTCATGAGCGACTCGACGGCTTTGAGCCCCATGGTCACCTCACAACCGCGCTTGTAATGGCAGCACGCATGTGCAAATCGACATCAGCATCTGTAGCGACCTACCGTAATAAGCTAATAAATCACGGAGACTGTCATTTCACTCCTGTTTCACACATACTAAATTAATCAACTATTAGATGTTTTACGGTGGACCACTGTGCTTTCCAATGACTGTGCTTTCCTATCGTCATTAAACACATCTGCTAAAAAATTAATACCTACAGCAACTTTACGGTAAATTTAAGACAATTTAAAACCTTAATTTCCCGGATTTTATTTTAAGACCGCGGGAACCCTGCCAATATCAAAATAGCTTTTTCTCCTATAATGTTTTTCACAAAATGAGATTAAAGCACTGATTTAACAAATGCTTTGTGGACTGCATGGCTGTACAGTAACTTTTTTTTATTATAAGGAGCACTTGTGCTAATTTGTATATATTATAATTTTAATAATTATATATATTTTTTAAAAATCAACATCAGTTTCCCAGCTTTTCAAACTGCATTACCAAAACAAATGATTTTTTACTAAACATATTTTTACAAAACATAATTTTCCACAGTCTATAAATTTACCTTTCCTCATTTCAAAAAAGTTTAAAGATAAGCATATACTTACAATTATTAAATGAAAGACCTTGTATTATTGTTTAATGTACATTTTTTTGTTTTATCTTGTCCTGGTAAAGAATTTGCTGACTTTTCTAAACAGATTTTTGTTTTCTGATGCCTAGCAGAATTTGTTTCTCACGTAATAAACATTCAAAATAGCTTGAAAGAAAAATGTTTAATATGATCTAAATGACACATAATGCTGTGTAACAGATCATACAAAATATAGTCATGAAAGTAAAATAAGCACAAGAAATATGACTAAACTGCAATTATTAATAAAAAATAAAAAATAAAAACTTAACAACCAATTTAAGGTGAGTTGATGTCAAACTCCAGTTGGTTGCAGTTTAAACAATTGACAAAGGGTATCAACTTTCCTTAATATTCATGTGTGACAATGCATTTCTAAACTGAAAGTGTCAATCCCAAAAGTCACAAAAGTGTCATTGAATTAAAAAAAAAAAAAAATATATATATATATATATATATATATATATATATATATATATATATATATATATATATATATATATATATATATATATATATACTTGTGCATTCTATTGAACATTTTCATGAACAGACCTAAGTATCTGCATCTATTACTCATCCTGTAAGCTCACATAAATCAACAACAACAAAAAAAAACAAAGGCTATTTAATGGCTGTCATAGTCCTATTATCCCTTTAAAACAACAGATCACTCTATATTTAAGGTTTATTAATTAATTTATTTGTTTGTTTGTTTTCAAACTAATTGTTTGTTCTTTTAAGATTTTAGTTGATTTAATTAGTTGTTTTAATTTTTGATTTACAAAAATAAGTTTTAAAAATTAGGATTTACAATGATAATAAAGCTTGTTAACACATTTAAAATGATTAATGAAGAAATTATAATGTTTTGTTTCATTATTTGATCTCCATTTACAAATGTCTCACAGTACATGCCTAAATCTTGTCTATTTGCATCTGTTCCATTTACAAAACTCCCTGTCTTTGCCATGTGGCGGTGGTAGTGGTTATTTTTAATGTGCAGCAACTGTAGCAAAACTTCATGAAATGCTTTTATAAATCATAATTATGAATATATAACAGAGCAAAGAAAAGAAAATTACAAATGTGACTCACCGAGCCTTTCTCTATTACTCTGTTAAGCATAATAACTGCTTTGGAGCGTTGTTCCCAAACCATTAGCCAGAAGTGACCACAAGTGTTCTTCAAGGGACCCTGCAGGTATAGAGGAAAGTACTATAAGTTGCAAACAATTTCAACAAGATGATATAAGCAAGAGAAATGTTCATATAACCCAGTCAAATAAGACCCCCAACTTAGGATGAAACTAACCCCTTTTTTTATTAAAGGGGTGGTCCACTACGATATCATTCATTCATTCATTCATTTTCTTTTCGGCTTAGTCCCTTTATTAATCCGGGGTCGCCACAGCGGAATGAACCGCCAACTTATCCAGCATTTGTTTTACGCAGCGGATGCCCTTCCAGCCACAACCCATCTCTGGGAAACCACTACGATATTATATTTAAAAATTTAGTTGATGTGTTATGTAGCTGTGTTAACATAAACAACAACTCTGAAATGTTCAATGCAAAGGGAGACATTGGCTTTTACAGTTAGCTTAGCAAAGCCTACGAACAAATTTGGGGACTGCAAAAAAAATACATCCGGGTTAATGATGTCATAAACCCTTTAGGTTACGTACATACACCTTGCGCAGTGAAAGGGCGTGGCGAGAAGCGCTGTGATGTTATAGCAGAGAAAGCTAAAATGGTGTCCAAATGCTGCTATTTCCACATAGCTTCTTCTGTTTCTGTATTTGGGCTTCCAAATGACACGACATAAAGAGAAAAGTGCTTACAGTTTAATTTTAATTATGTTCCAGAGAATTATACAAAAAAGACATAGCTAGCATGTGAGAAAGGTCATTTACAGTTAAACTGACTGAAAGTATTAACACAGCTAGGGATGGGACGATAACCGGTTTCAAGGTATACCACGGTATGGAAAAGGTATGGAAAAGTCAAGGTTTTCATACCAAAATTTTCTGCTATACCGTTTTTAAGGTATGTGTAAGATTTTTTAGTTACATTTTTTTTTTAGTTTTGAGGTGTAAAGAGATCAGTGTTTTTGAAACAAATAAAGACTGCAGAAGTCAATGATTCACTTGAATTATTTAGCCTGACATGTTTACTGTCCCAAAATATTTTAAATATTTCTCAAAATAAAATATACTGTGTTTAAAGGGGAAAAGGATTTTTTTAGCCAGACATATAAAAAGAATATATTTTAGAGCAGTAAACACCATACTGTCATACCGTGAAACCATGATATTTTTATTCAAGATTATCATACCGTCAGAATCTTATACCGGCCCATGCCTAAACACAGCAGAGGCAAAGTGTGTGCTAGTATAGGTGTGATGCTGCCATTATGTTACCTGACCAATCAGAGCCTCTTGAGGAAAGGCTTTCAGGGGAACTAGGAAACATGACAGTCGTTTTCATGTTAGCTGAGTAGCTGCATGTAATCAAAGTAAGATACTCTATATGAAAAAATACATGCTTTTCTACAAGTGAAGCATAAGCAGACATTGCTTTGCATCTAATAAACAAAACCAAACCTTAAGAATACACTCTGGACCACCCCTTTAACTTTGTTAGCGTAATGCAATACGGAAAATTCTACAATTTAATCATGTATATAGAAATGCATAATCAATCACTAACAAGTAACATGACAGATCGGCTAAAGTATTTACAAATATATGTTAATATTAGCTAACTAAAAATAGAAACTTGCTCTGGTACATTTAATACTATTCAGTTATAACATTATTACAGTTTTTCTCAGCACTTTGGTACATTTCTCAAATCAAAATTGAAGTTTTTAAAACTACCTGCTCAATCTTCACATCGTGTCACTTCTGCACATCAAAAAAAGCAGTTTCACATTTCATTGAACATGTTGCAAATGCTTTGGTACATCCATGCAAATGATTATGTACAATTCTAAGCTAAAGAGCAACTGCACAAGCTCCAAAGCAACAATGCTATTTCACCATTGGCTGGATTCACTGCATGACAACAACTACACTGGTTTCTTATTCAATAAAATTACTCTCACTAACACTCCAATATAAACTTTTGAAGCAGACAAATAACTTTTTATGCCATCTCCTACATGTTTATTAAAAAATTTATGAAGTTTTTAAAATTGGTTGGATCGATGCTTGAATGCTGACTGTAAGGGACCGAGGGTCAAGGTAAACAGAACACAAGCCAGAAATCCTCCATTGAGATTTATTTCTCAAACAAATAGGACAAAATAGTCCTCAAATAATACAGATAACAAAATAAAAACAAAACATGAGGCCAACACAACCAGCCAACACAAAATGACGTGCCACAATCAAGAAACAGCCAGCTTATAAAGGAAAGGATGAGCTCATTTAAATTACAAAGGTGGGAAAACAAAATTCACATTACTACATACGTCACACAAATGGGGTATACCAGTGTTTCCCCTACCATAGTATTAGGGGGGCGCCCCGCCCTCCCAACGGCTTTCCCCGCCCCCCCTTAAAGTCAAGCTAATGTTTTTTTCTATATAGTGCCAGATCACAACTTCTTTTAATAAACAAGCTAAATAGCCTATGCAGGGCTTAATTTGTGCCGAAACACGCCGGATCCGAATCCGGCCTCTCTGAAATCTGATCCGGCACCTCATTTTACCTATCCCCTCCTCAACCGCCCTCCTACCCCGTCCGCTGTTCACTTTCGCTTTTGTCCGCGATCTCACCGAGTCCGCAACTCTCCTCATTTTCGCCCGTGACACCCCTCCAGCATCCAACGCCCCGCCATCCACCCACTTACACAACGGCATGTCTTTTTTGTCTCTACACGGTCGCGCGTTTACAAATTTCTGCTCTCTGAATCGCGCACGGTCGAGTCCCACACAGCCACTCTCTGAATGTCAGAATGTCGCCTGACAGCAATAACAACGTTGCTTTGAAGGGAAATTTTGCTTTATCAGTTGTAATTAGTTGTACTGCATGTCCACTGCATTTCCGGCCATAGAATATTAAATAAATGATTTGTATTGCTAACTTTTAACTACACTTTTAATCCATCACGTGTCATAACATGTCATAACATAAGATTAGATTAGATTCAACTTTATTGTCATTACACATGTACAAGTACAAAGCAACGAAATGCAGTTTAGGTCTAACCAGAAGTGCAATAGCAGCAAGTGCAGAATAAAGATATAAATTATAAGGTGCAGTTATAGAAAAACTATGGTGATATTTACAGATGGATGTACTATGAACATTATATACAGGTTGCATTAGTTATGAGCCCAGATTTACAATAAATGATTATACGTACAGGTTGATGTTAATAATAAGTATGCAGATAGATAAACAATTACAAATGTACATGTACAGTGGGTATGTACAGCTCAAATAAATGAATCAGGGCAATGTAGGTTGCTTATTAATAATCAAAATTGCAGATAAACATAATTACAAATGTATATGTACAGTGAGTATGCACAGCTCAGATAAGTGAATCAGTGCAATGTAGGTTGCTTATTAATAATCAAAAGTGTGCAGATAGATAAACAATTACAAATGCATATGTACAGTGAGTGTGTACAGTTCAGATAAGTGAATCAGTGCAATGAATATGTGCAATTTTTTTAGATGTGCAAATGTTCAGTAGTGCAGTGATTGTGTGGAGTTATGAGGAGAGTGGGGGTGTATGTGGGGGTCAAAAGAGTCAGTGGGGGGCAGAGTTCAAAAGGGAGACAGCTCTGGGGAAAAAGCTGTTCCTCAGGCCCCGTTTACACTAGTGCGTTTTAGTTTTAAAACGGCGTTTTAGCATGAAAACGATCCGCGTCCACACTAGTGTATCTCAAAATCAGTCTGCTGGTTTTTGTCCGAGGGAGCCTGAAGCGACTGCCGGAAGGCAGGAGAGAAAACAGTCTGTGAGCAGGGTGAGAGGGGTCCTTGAGAACAAAACCACAACCGGTGTTAAACCTAGTGCTGCACAACATTCCCCTGACAGGCAGAAAAAGCCGCACACTTTGTAAATAAAAAAAAAAAGTTAACTTTTAGCTTGTACAATTGTACAATTTAAATAATTGTTCAGTTAGTTACTGCTGTTTTTAAAAGAAACAATCTAATACCATGACTCCTTGTGTTTGTGTCGGTGTAAGTCTGAAGAGTCGCGTCGCGCCGCGCCGCACTGCGCCGTGCATGATTTATTATAAATGAATTACACAGAATGAAACTAAAAGAATGTTGAAATATGTCATGCTTGTATGTTTGTGTGGGAGTATGAGTGTGTGTGTATGTGTGTGCGTATGTGTGTGTGTGTGTGTGTGTAGAGAGAGAGTGAGTGAGTGAGTGAGAGAGAGAGAGAGAGAGAGAGAGAGAAAGAAAATGAATATACGCACACTATTGCACATGACTATCTGTGCGGCCACACCTTTCAGGCCGTCACACTGACCCTAATCCATTATGGTTTTATTTCCCTAAATTGATCAGGCAAACTGAAGAGCCTGTGATTTTGTTTGAAAAATACTCTTAATTAAACTTTTAAACCAATAAACCAATTTTCTCAAGCAAGTTTTGGAAGCCTTTCATTTTTTCGAAGTCATGTTTTATTTTAGATTTGTTAAAAAAAAGGATGGTATTCTTACTCTGAGTTTTCTGTTATTTGTGGCAGGAATATGGAATTAATTATTAATTGTATCTTAGGAAAACGATTTGGATTAAACATTGGCATAAATTTAGGATTACAATAATCTTTGTTAATAGGTTTAGCTTTGGTAAATTAATTAAAAATTTTCTTTCTACCATTAAAATACGGTGAAAGAAGATGAAAGAACTTTTTATTACACAATTCTTCATAACTGCTATCCCTGTGATTCTTTAATGTCTGAATTTATCATAAATCTTAACAATGCACATCTGTAATTTGGAAACATCATATTCCTTTTCAGAATGCAGTTTTGTAAAGGATTTTTGGAGAGAAATATTCATAAGTTTTATGGGACGTCACATAGTGGTACAGCCACCATTTTTGTGACTGAACTGCTGTCAATCTGTTGTGGTGCTGAAATAGCTGAATGTTATATTGCTTCAGTAGCACCCCTAAACATAACTACTTTTCATTACATAAATGTGTTCTGATGTAATTGATAATAATGTGCTTTACCAACAGGTTATCTAGGCTACTTGACTAATGTTAACCTTTTGTAGAGACAGCATAAACTGCACTGCTTGACTTTCTTTATTATTGAATAATACCACACTGTTTTTGTTATAATAGTGGTTAAACAAATAAAATATGCTTTTTACTCTTTCAAACGATATCTTACTCTTAAACGACTTAAAATGATGTTGCTATTTGTGACTTTGTTACTGTCATAGGAAAACGCAAACGTGCATAGTTCATAGCTGGAATGTAATCTTTTTTTATTAACAGACCTTCATTCACCTGTACAGTAGATCACAGTGGTAAAGATCAGTCCAGAAATGCCCTGGGATCTGTTTTCTGTATTTGTTGACGCACTTATGGGTTGCTCTTTAAGAGCGTGCTCTCCCTCATGTGCATGTGTGTCAGAAATACTCGAGTGCCATGTGCAATCAGCCATGGTTATGACAAATAAATATTGTGGATGTCGTGTTAATTCCTGAGATCTACAGTGCTCAGCATATATGAGTACACCCCTCACAAATCTCTCATTTAAATTAATATTTTCTATAGGATGCTTTACAGCAGGGGTCACCAATCTCGGTCCTGGAAGGCTGGTGTCCCTGCAGGGTTTAGCCCAAACTTGCCACAACAAGTATACCTAGTAAAACCTTGATTAGCTTGTTCAGTGTGTTTGATCAGGGTTGGAGCTAAAATCCGCAGGACACCAGCCCTTCAGGAACAAGTTTAGTGACCCCTGCTTTAAAATATATTTGTACATATACATTAGTTTAGTCAGTTCCGAAGGCAAATCTGGAGCTCATCTATAAAAAAAAAACTCACAATAATGGTTCAAAAATTTGTAGCCCAAATGTATATGTTAGTGTAAAACATAAAATAACATTTTCAGAAACAGCAAAAATAAAGAGAAATAAAAATATATACAATTTTGTTATAATTTTTTTGCAATATTTGCATGAATTTAAATATACGATCTTGCCATTTCCAATGATGTTCTGTGACTAAACTATTATTACTATAATTTAATTATATCCGTTTAATAAATCTGTTTTGGTCAAATGCACCAATATATAATACCCATATTCACTGAGAAATGGATAAAAATATTTATTTTCAAAATGGGGTGTACTCATTTATGCTGAGCACTGTACATCACTTTATGTGATCAGACACACTTCAACTTCAAATACATTTTGAATGACAAACACATCGCGATGTGTAGTAGTCATAGTCTTCACTGTAAATTCCCTGAGAGCTTTGCTGTTTGGAGTCCATTGTAAACAACTTAGATATACATTTCACCAGTGTTGGAGGTTATTACTAGACTCTATGGTTCAACAGATCACCAGAATGTACTTTCTTTACTGTTTTGAGTTTTCTGATCACCAGTAATAGGCTGTATGTCCTAAAGTTCGCGGCCACGGCAAACAGAAGTGAAGCCGTGAATAAACATACAGAAAAAGATAGTTGAGACAGACACATCGCAAAATTTAAAGAACAAAACACAGTTTGAGGTATTATCAGAAGCATCATAAACATTTTTTCTTTTTGCAAAATTTATTTAGTCTTATTTAAATGCACTATGGTTGTAATTGTGACCATATCAGCCACAATTATGGCGGCCAGCATAGTGGAAGTGATGTTTTTGGTCTTCATGGATAGTAGTATGCTAGTTTTTCAGCCTACAACAAACTTTTGCCTTAAGTAATGTAATGCCTTAAGTAGAGTCAGGATTAAAAGGAAGTTGATGATATGTTGAACTCTTTTCTGCCGTTTTTATCTTTATAAATGTAGTAAATTGTATGCCCATTTTTTTGACACTTTGTATTGATTTGAAACAAGTTTATGAATCTTTCTGCATGTTTCTGAATAAGAAAGCAGTTAAACAACTGTGTTAGTGAAAAAAAGTCATGATTGTAAGGAATGCTTACAGTTTGTTTTATCAGATCCCTTTGTATGGTTGTATATGTCAAACAATTTAATGATTGAATTTTTTGTTTCCTAAATGCTCATTTAATTATTTATTTTCTTTTACTATTCAATTACATACATTTATTCATTCATCTGTTGATCTTTCATTTTTATTATTTATGTATTAAAATTGTACTAATTGTATTATGATTATAAATACATTTGCATCTACCTAAGGCTATGCTCACACTGCAGACAACTGTGACCCAAATCGGATTTCTGTTTTTGGCCACATTTGATTTTTGTTGCCCACATGTAACTCAGATCTGTTTTTGTCATGACAGTTTGAACAGCCCAAACCTCACAAAATTTAATCATATCAATTCCAATTTGTCACTTTCATATGTGATTTAAGATCTGACATTTTGCAATAGGATTGCAGTGAAATATTTATCTAGGTTTTATGAATGCTTTTTTTTCAACTCCGCCTAATCTAATGGACTGCCGGCTGCTCCTATGGTTCAGGTCAAATGCACCTAGTGACATGGTCTGTCAACAAATTACAGTACAAACAGTAAACATGTAAATCTTGTACAGTTTCTTGCCAACAAACTCCAAAATACACCAAGTTGTAACCTTTTTGTCAAAAAACTGTAGGCATAGTTTACATCAGTATCTCCCTTGTTAGATTAGCAACACGACTTGTGGCTCTGACATTTCGTTGACATTCGTCGACAGAGATATTTATTTTTGAGAGATGAACTAAGGATTGAGCAAGAGACTGGCGTTTGCAGGTAATATATGATGTCTTGCTATTTGTTGAGTTGTTTAGAGAAATGCACTTACTGTTTTGCAAATGCCAAAGATGATGTGAGAAATGTTCCAAATAAGCGACTGACAAAAACTGTAAGATAACACTTTTGTTTTAATCAGAAAATAGGATTGCACTAGTTTTTAAAGGGGAATTACCAGCCTACATCACACATGTCGTCACACAGGTTCAACTGCACATGTTGGATGCAAAAGACAAACAACAAGCATGTTGTGTTTACCCACACTGCTTTTAATGCCAACCACAGACGTCTTTGGCTAACAGCCATCAGAAGAGATGTATGGCATGAGGACCTAATTAAAAATTCACGCTATGTTGAATCATACATGTTACTTGTTTATTTCACACTGGGTTGTATATGAAAATACAGAACGGACAAAGTCAGGACTATTGAAGTCCATGGATGCCTCCCCTGTAGTAGTGGGATCTTCACCTGCTCAACAAAAAGGGCTGCGGTTGGCTTTAAAAATGAAACAAATAACACTTTAACAGCTGAGAGGAAATGTTGCCTCATGAACACGCCAGCGGGTCAAATGTCCAAAGTAAGAGGTAGAGGCAGAGATGGAGTTTTACAACATTCCTCCCCAGTAGTGTAATAGCGGCTAGTGCTTTACCTTCTTCAGTGTCAGTAAAGACTGTCCAGCAAACTCACAAGCAGTGAATTATGCACAATTATCTGCTTTTTAAGTAGCGTTTTATTTCTTTATTTTTGAGGAGCATTTTATTTACTCGCCCTCACCTCCTTCATCATAGTATTCTACCGTGACATAGCGAAAGGAGATAAATGACTTAAATACATAATAACCGGTTATGATCTATTACTGAACCAATATGTAATTGTTCGCATCTACATCATGGTGCACTAAAGAAACAACTAATTTTAACACCCTTATTATTTAGCTGTTAAATGAGATCACAATGCTTGCATAAAAATACAAAGAATGTATATTAAGTAATGTCGCATCGTTTTGATAATTAGTAAGAGCAAACATCGCTCACTAATGTTAATTTTGCTGAATAACTGCTTATCACTGGGTGACAAGCTGTTATAATAGGCTAAAAGCATTATGTAAATAAAATATATATTATGTAATCAATATAACTTATCTATAATACAACAACAAACTCTGTACCACATCAGATGTCATTTTCTCACTGTAAATGCTAGCGCTTCCATTATTTTTCGGCAACCTCCACGCATATCCTGAATGTTTACAAACCGGTAATTCATCTATTGTATTGTTCAATGTTTGTTTTTACTTCATTTCAAAGGCAATTATTACATTCAAATTATTTTTAGAACAAGTGCACTACCACAAGATGTTTTTCTTGATGTAAAAATATACTTATTATATTCTTCATTCATTCATTCATTTTCTTTTCGGCTTAGTCCCTTTATTAATCCGGGGTCGCCACAGCGGAATTAACCGCCAACTTATCCAGCATTTGTTTCACGCAGCGGATGCCCTTCCAGCCACAACCCATCTCTGGGAAACACATCCATACATTCTCATTCACACACATACACTACGGACAATTTAGCTTACCCAATTCACCTGTACCGCATGTCTTTGGACTGTGGGGGAAACCGGAGCACCCGGAGGAAACCCACGCAACCACGGGGAGAACATGCAAACTCCACACAGAAATGCCAACTGGCCCAGCCGGGGATCGAACCAGCGACCTTCTTGCTGTGAGGCGAACGTGCTAACCACTCGGCCACCGTGGCGCCCTTATTATATTCTTATATATTATATATTGTAGAATATAGGAAATACATTCTTATACTTTACCCTTATTTATTACAAATGTAAAATTGCATACTTGCAGACTATAAAATTATTAACAAGAAACAATATTATGCAATGGTTGTTGCTACCAGACGGGCTGGTTTGAGTGTTTTAGAAACTGCTGATCTACTGGGCTTTTCACGCAAACCATCTCTAGGGTTTACAGAGAATGGTCTGAATAAGAGAAAATATCCAGTGAGCTGCAGTTCTGTGGGCTGAATGCCTTGTCGATGCCAGAGGTTGGATGGGCTAGAAAAGCAGAACACCACACTAAGTGCCACACCAAAATTGGACAATTGAAGATTGGAAAAACGTTGACTGGTCTGATAATTCTCTATTTCTGCTGCATTCAGATGGTAGAATTGGCATCAACAACATGAAAGCAAGGTAGTGGTGGTGTAATGGTGTGGGGGATATTTTTTTTTGCACACTCTGAGCCCATTAGTACCCAGTTAGAGCATCGTGTCAAGGCCACAGCCTACCTGGGTACTGTTGTTGACCATGTCCATCCCTTTATGACCACAGTGTACCCATCTTCTGATGGCTACTTCCAGCACCATGTCATAAAGCACGAATCATCTTAGACTGGTCTCTTGACCATGACAATGAGTTCACTGTTCTCAAATGGCCTCCACAGTCACCAGATTTCAATCTAACAGAGCACCTTTGGGATGTGGTGGAACGGGAGATTCGCATCATGAATGTGCAGCCGACAAATCTGTGGCAACTGCGTGATACTATCATGTCAATATGGACAAAAATCTCTGAGGAATATTTTCAGTATTTTGTTGAATCTATGCCACAAAGGAATAAAACAGTTCTGAAGACAAATAGGGGTTCAACCCAGTACTATTAGGGTGTACCTAATAAAGTGACTGGTGAGTGTATATTTGTTCACAACAATCTCACAAATCAGACAGGTTAGCAGATTTAGGTTAGTGAAATGCTAAGAGTCAACATTTTTTCATACCTGTGTCAATATGTACCTTCTTTGAGCCTCCTCCATGGTAATTAAGTTGGCATTTATGTAGTCATTCTCAGAATTCTCTAATTTCACCCGACTGTGATCATCTAAATGCAGGTTTAAAAAAAAAAAATAAGAAAAAAGTTAAAACATAACTTTTGGAAAATTCAACTAACATTAATATTAAGCTCAAATAAAATGCTCTTTCAATTTTTTTGAATGTTTAAAATAATAAATACCAAAAATCACCAATGTTTTTTAGCGCTGTACATTTTGATACAATGCTTTACATTTTCATACAATGAAAGTCAACGTTTTGAGATTATTATTCTGCTTAACAATTCTTGTTGCTGTTCACAAAAAATGGAATACAGATTAGAACATGATTCTACAAAACAGTGATGATACACATTCTGGTGAACTAAAACCTTTAAGGGCAAGGTTACAAGATAAATTAAACACTGTTAAAAAAAAGAATAGCTGACATTTGCAGTGGATCAAAACATTTGATCCAAAATTGTCTTAAAAAATGTGTAACAACATCAATAAATTAATAAATATTGATATTGGATGCTATTGTAACAATATAAAAAGAAACAATATCAATATTTATTTATTTACAATTTATTAAATGTGTATATTACTATATGACTACTGCAACATTTGTATTTAGATGAAACTTACATGGACTGACATCTCTATATCTATTCCTATTACAGTTTTCTGGGAACTTTGCCACTTTGTAGGACCACTCTTCAGACTGATTATGTATTTCCTATAAAGAAAAAAGAGAAAAGTTACAAAAAAAACAAACACCGTTATTTATTAATGTATGATCATACTGTAAAACATGTATAACAAAATACCACAAAATATATAATAGTATAAACAGAAGAGAGCAAGAATGCGACTTGTAAACGACCCATCCCACATGTTTAGATGTATCTGATAAGCTGATGTAATGCACTTCATATTGCCAATGTGATCCCACCCAGCAAAAAGTCGTCGAAAAGACGTTGAATAGACGACATTGTCAGACGTCGAAATAACGTGGAAAACAGGTGAGAAAGTGAAAGGTGAAAAGACGTCTTTTTCATGTCGTCTAAAAGACGTCTTTAAAAAGACGTCATTTTTAGGTCTAAATTTGGTTGTAAATGAAAAGGTAAAAAGACGACTTCCAGTTCGTTAGAAATACTTTTATAAAGCAATCTTCTAAACGTTTTAGAGGAATTTTATTTAATTCATAAATTAAAAATTTTGTTTAAAAAGTACTGTATTATTTTATTAGACTAATATTTGCTCTCAAAAAAGGACAACAGACAAAATTAATGACAAAACATTTATTGGTCATGAATAAACAAATGAACATGAACAACAACAACAAAAAAGCACCAGCTTAGTTTTTTTTTTCAGCTGTGCGTCTGCCACCACCAGTCCGTCCAGGTGCGTGTTTTAGGTGGTCTCCCACGGCCCTGTAAATTATGTGGTCTGTGGCCGTTTAGTCCCATATTTTGACTGCAACTGCAATGACAGAAAAGATCTCAGCTGTTTCTGTTATATAATGCACATCCGTACATCACAAGCTGTTTTCTGATGTGTAAGAAATGCTTTTGTTATTTTTAGGAAGTCTTGTCCTTAAATTAACGTGAAATTCAAACAACAAATGCTGACTGCATGAAACGCACGTTTGTATATATATATATATATATATTCTTTTTTTTTTTAAAGAAGTGGGCAGAGATGGCAAAAGTACACATCCTTTACTCAAGTAGAAGTGATAATGTTTAAAAACGACTACGTAAAAATTAAAGTACTGACACTTTTGTATTCAAAATAAATATGGCCTCAAACACGTAATAAAACGTATCCATTACTACCTCTTTTAGTTTCACGGTAACTAGACCTCACAATAATACATTTATACAAAGTAACATACATTTCTAATTTTGATGGTAATTAGTTGCCAATTGTCAGCAGATAGTCAAGCATAAAACTCAAAAAGTCATTTAATCATATAAACTATAGTATGTAGTATATTCATTCATTCATTCAATCATTTTCTTGTCGGCTTTGTCCCTTTATTAATCCGGGGTCGCCACAGCGGAATTAACCGCCAACTTATCCAGCATTTGTTTTACGCAGCGGATGCCGTTCCAGCCGCAACCCATCTCTGGGAAAAGTATGTAGTATATTTTAAATGTAAAAAATAAAAAAATAACTTTTTGCATGATATTTTTTCACGTGATCTTTGCATTATAATTTGCATTATAATTTCCTGATCTTTGCATTATAATTTGATCTATAAATTACCCGCAAGAATAAATGCATCTAACCGGTGTAAACAGGACTGCAGTCATGATTACATCGCTGACTCTCTGTTTTTTTAATATAATCACCCACGTAATTAGCCATTTTGCCTTCATAAACCAGCCTGGGGTGCGTTTCAACAACGACGTAACTCGTGGCTGAACTATCATAGTACGATCGTCGTGGAAAAGAATGATGTAGTGACGAGCGTTTCCCAAAACCCGTATTTCTCTGTCGCAGATTCATGGCAAAGATGCTCTAAACCGGGCGGAATAATTACTTCTTTAGAGAAAAACCCCGCAATTTCTTTGTGCAAATTATATTGTTTTACATGCACACGCATTTAAAAAAAAAACCAATTTTGGTAAAAACATGCACTCGCTTTCTATACTAACTGAAATATATGTAAATGGAACAAACAGGGTCTATATTTCCTTTAAAAATATTAAGAACATTACATATTCTACTCTAAAAGAAAATCACTTACAAAAGCTAACAAGTATTGTGATGTCATATATAAAACATATAAATAAATAAATAAATAATGAGGCTATTTAATAAGAAATTAAATGTAATATTTATTTTTTATTATGAAATGAAAAAAATCCTACTTTAATAATAATAATTATGATGTCGTTTATTTATTTATTTATTTATTTATTTGAAAAGTCTATTTTTACAATTTGACATATGCAAACCACTGCAGAAATGTTCAAACCAACAGGCCCATGTCTGTAACTGAACTGTAAAAATGCTTTGAATGCAAATTACACTTAATGACTTTAATGCTTTTTTTATATAATAATTCCAAGTTTAAATGTTAGAATGTTCTAAACAAATAGGGCATAGGGGGGATAACAGGGAATAGAACACAGCCAGGAACTATGTCGCTAACTACAGCCCCGGAGGAGCCTTTTTTACAGTTCAGTTTTAGCGTTCTTCATGTTTATTTGCGCTCCCTTTGCAGTGCACTTTGAAAAATTGATGTCATTGGCTGACATAGCAGAGCGGAATTTATATTACGTCTACAAAGCTAGTATATTTTTTACAGTCATTGCTCGCAAGCTTGTGAAAAAAACAAACATAGCACACGTTAATGCTTTTATTTTATAGTAGGTTATTTATTAAGAAATGTAGCCTACTGTATATGACATGGGCTACATTTCTGCAGTGGTTTGCATGTGTCAAATTGTAAAAGTAGACTTTTCAAAAAAAATAATAATAATAAACGACATCCTACTTATTATTATTATTATTATTATTATTATTATAGTCATCATCATAAGTTAAGTTGGCGGTTCATTCCGCTGAGGCGACCCCAGATCAATAAAGGGACTAAGCCGAAAAGAAAATGAATTATTAATATTATTATTAAAGTCTGATTTTTTTTCCATTTCCCAATAAATAATAAATATTAATTTTAACTTCTTATTAAATAGCCTCATTATTAATTTATTTAATTAATTATTTATATGATTTATATATGACATTACAATAAGTGTTAGCTTTTGTTAGTGATTTTATGTTTTAGAATATAATATGTAATGTTTTCAATAATATTTGTAAAGGAAATATAGGCCCTATGTGTACCATTTACATACATTTCAGTTAATATAGAAAGCGAGTGCATGGTTTTACCAAAACTAATATTGGATTCTTTTAAATGCGTGTGCATGTAAAACAATAATTTGCACAAAAAAATTATTCTCTAAAGTAGTTATTCCACCCCATTAAGAGCATCATTGTAAGCATTTTACGTTATAACTAACGTGGTTCAAACGTCAGACCTGCGTGAATTAGCCACTAAATCAAATGTTATGAATTGCCGTGAGATAGCGTTGGTTTTGGGAAACACTCGTCACTACACCGATCTTTTCTCAAACGATGCATCGTACTATCAGGGTTCATACACATTTTTACTACTAAACTTCAATGACTTTTCCATGACTTTTTTTAAGTAAATTTTCATGACCTAATGTTTCATGTAATTCCATGTAATCTCGCATTATTAGTGCTTTGTGAACAATATCTAAATACATAGATATAAAGATTAATTTGAAAATGCATCAAATCATTATTTAACATGTGACATTTATATCTATGTATTTAGATATTGTTCACAAAGCACTAATAATGCGAGAGCATGTTTTTGATAAATTAGACCCCTGCATCATCATAAGTTAAAACATGAATTGAAAAGCCATGTTTGTGGAAGATATATATATATATATATATATATATATATATATATATAT
>CAIGQQ010015028.1:0-10875 GCA_903798035.1 Danio albolineatus
ACCCTTTACTGTACCCACAGAAAATAACCATCACTAAAACATTAATGAGTATCTGTCTGAGCTGGGTTTGCTTATTAGCTTATAACACTACCTTTGTTATTAATAATGGATTTTCTGACAGTTCACAAAGAACAGATGTGTGTTATGGAGAATGTTTAGTCATAGGGAGTTTTAGTTGGACAGTAACTGATCTGTTTACTTGTTTTATTTTTCCATGTTTCCTAATTATCACTTTATATTTGAGGATTTTCTATGTAGTTCATCAGCAAGTGAAGGTTATAAACTCTCTGATGAAGGCTGGTAAATGTGTAACGGAGGGTTCAGTGAAGAGGAAATCTGAGATTAAAGCTGCTCTGACTTTAGGAATCATTGTGTCAGTTTATCTGCTTTGCTGGATTCCTTACTATATCTGTTCATTATCTGTAAACTCTTCTCTGGTCATAAATGTTTTAATATGGGCTGTACATGCTAACTCAGGTCTGAATCCTCTGGTTTATGCTTTATTTTACCCCTGGTTCAAAAAGACAGCTAAACTCATTTTAACTCTGAAAATATTTCAGCCAGCATCCTCTCTGATAAATATTTATATGCAACATTAATTGTATTTAATCGTAAAGCTGTCATCATTAAAGTAGACATGATAATATTAGATTTCTTTCTTTATTGATTTCTTTATTTTATTTTTACAGTTTTTGCTTAATTTGATGTAGCTCAGTTCAAAGTATGTTTAAGTAACTTCTGTACTGCTGTAAATAATAATTAAAAAAAACTTTATGCTGTATATCTGACTGATGTTGGCACTCATAGCCTAGTGGAAAAGTGCATATCACCGAGGTAATCACTGTGACCCGAGTTTGATTCATGGCTTGAGGTCCTTTGCCGATCTTCCCAACTCTCTGTTCCCTGTGCATTCCAGTCTTCACTCTCCTGTCCATTAAAGTTGAAGAAAAAAAAACTAATAAAAGATATGTTACTGATGTTACCTAAACCATAAAAAAAGTTATGTAGCTCACATTTATTAGGTGAATAAATTGGGTGTTTGGGGTTTTGTGTCTTTGCTTTGGGCTTAATATATCTATATGTCATATAGTAATATTCAGAATATACAGGTGCTGGTCATATAATTAGAATATCTTCAAAAAGCTGATTTCACTAATTAATTATTTCATGAATTAAATTCAAGTAATGAAATTTGAATAATGTATAGATTCATTCCACATAGACTGATATATTTCAAGTGTTTATTTCTTTACATTTTGATGGCAACTAATGAAAACCCCAAATTTACTGTCTCACAAAGTTAGAATATTGTGAAAAGATTCAGTATTGGAGATACCTGGTGCCACACTCTAATAAGGTAATTAACTCAAAACACCTGCAAAGGCCTTTACATGGTCTCTCAGTCTAGTTCTGTAGGTTACACACTCTTACACAAAGGTCATTGGAAAAGAGGCGGGCTGTTCACAGAGCTCTGTGTCCAGGCACATTAATAGAGGTGAAGTGAGGAAAAGGATGTGGTAGAAAAAAGTGTACAAGCAATAGGGATAACCACACCCTGGAGAAAACTGTGAAACAAATCCCTTTTATAAATGTGGGGAGATTCACAAAGAGTGGACTGCAGCTGGAGTCGGTGCTTTACAAAGTTAATGCTGCTTGATGTATGCTGCTTGATGTTGCAAACTGACATTTTCTTTTTATAAAATCCTACTTTGTCTGTAAAGTCAAACACTTGCTTGTAGAGTGAGTAGTTTAACCGTTTTCTGCCATTTATTATTCCTAGTCATTTCTCCCATAGGCAACTGAATCGGAAGTTCTAAAACAATCGCGAAAACGTGTGCACTTCAGCATTGGAGAATAAGGTCAATACATTATACAAGTTTCACTTCTTGAATGGAATTAGTGAAATAAATTAATGTTTTGAAGATATTCTTATTATATGACCAGCACCTGTATGTGTTTGGAAGTATTAGCTTGTTGGTATACAATAACTAAATTCTTAATAAATAAATTTAAACTTGACACTTGCTCTACATGCAAAAGTGAAAGTTTAAATGCTACCAGCAGCTGAATTCATTTGTGTAATTCTCTCCATTGTCAACCCCAAGCCAGCTTATCAGTGTTTATGTCCCATGCAAAATGTATATAGCTTATTTATATATATATATATATATATATATATATATACAGTATGTCACAAAAGTGAGTACACCCCTCACATTTCTGCAAATATGTATTTATATCTTTTCATAGGACAACACTGCAGAAATGACTCTTTGACACAATGAACAGTAGTCAGTGTAAAGTTTGTTTAGCAGTGTAAATTTAGTGTCCCCTCAAAATAACTAAAAATACAGCCAATAATAGCTGAACCCCTGGCAACAAAAGTGAGTACACCCCTTAGAAAAAAATTGAAAAGTTAATATTTTGTGTGGCCACCATCATTTTCCAGCACGGCTTTAATTCTCTTGGACATGGAGTTGGCCAGAGCTTCACAGGTTGCCACTGGAATCCTCTTCCACTCCTCCATGACAACATCACCAAGGTGGTGGACATTTGACACCTTGTGCTCCTCCACCTTCCTTTTCAGGATGCCCCAGAGGTGTTTTAAGGGGTTTAGGTCTGGAGACATTCTTGGCCAGTCCATCACCTTTACCCTGAGTCCCTTTAGCAAGCCAGTGAGGTGTATTTGGGGTCATAATCATCCTGAAACACTGCTTTATGGCCCAGTTTCTGGAAGAAGGGGATCATGCTCTGCTTTAGTATGTCACAGTACTTGTCAGAATTCATGTGTCCCTCATTGAAATGTAGCTTCCCAATGCCAGCAGCACTCATGCAGTCCCACATGATGACACTCCCACCACCATGTTTAATGACAGACAAGACACACTTATCTTTGTACTCCTCACCTGGTTGCCACCACACACGCTTGACACCATCTGAACCAAATAGGTTTATCTTGGTCTCATCAGACCACAGGACATGGTACCAGTAATCCTGGTCCTTAGTTTGAATGTCTGCGGCAAATTGTTTGCGAGCTTTCTTGTGCATCATCTTTAGAAAAGGCTTCCTTCGAGGACAACCATGCAGACCAGTTTGGTGCAGTGTGCGGCGTACGGTCTGAGCACTGACAGACTGACCTCCCATCCCTTCAATACCTGAAGCAATGCTGGAAGCACTTATCCGTCTGTTTTTCAAAGACAATCTTTGGATGTGACGCTCAGAACGTACACTCAGCTTCCTTGGCTGACCATGGCGAGGCCTGTTCTGAGAAGAACCTGTCCTCTTAAAGCATTGAATGGGCTTGGCTGCAGCACAGTTTCAGAGTGTTGGCTATCTTCTTATAGCCTAGGCCATCTGCAAAGTAACAATTAGTTTTTTCAGGTCTTCTGAGGGTTGTTTGTCATGAGATGCCATGTTGAACTTTCAGTGGCCAGGTTGAGAGAGTGGAAAAGCTTTTATACCAAATTTAACTCACCTGCTCTCTGGAAACACCTGAGACAGTGTAAAACTAATGAGTCACATGACACAGGGGAAGGAAAATGACTAATCGTGCTCAATTTGTACGTTTTCTCATAGGGGTGTACTCACTTTTGTTGCCAAGGGTTCAGCTATTATTTGCTGTATTTTTAGTTATTTTGAGCGGACACTAAATTTACACTGCTAAACAAAGTTTACACTGACTCCTTTTCTTTGTGTCAAAGAGTCATTTCTGCAGTGTTGTCCTATGAAAAGATATAAATACATATTTGCAGAAATTTGAGGGGTGTACTCACTTTTGTGACATACTGTATATATATATATATATATAGCTAGCTACTCCGAAATATATAATAATTATATATAATAATTCTTATTTTTTAGCTGTATATAGGTTTGTATTTAATGAGCATATCTGTAATGTATTGATGTCCTAGGTCATTTAGTCATTTATAGACAAGTAATAATATTTTATCTATTCTGAATGTAACTGGGAGCCAGTGTAAATGACCTGAGGATAGGTGTGATGTACTCTGGTTTTTAGTTCTGGTAAGCAGGTGAGATGGTGTCTGACTGTCTTGTAGGGAGTTGATCAGCTTTTGCTGTGTGTTTCTGTAATCATGAGGAAATCTGAAACAGGTGTGCAACAGTGGGGGATGATGAGATATGTAGCTTAGTACAATGATAGATGTGTAGGTCGGGTAATGGCAGGGAGTGTTGAGAGAGCTAGATCGCGGGTGATCATAACAACAGAGGAAAGAAATCTATATACAACATAAAGCTACGATATGTCAGAGGTTTACCAGTTTGAGAATTTGAAGTGCAAATCATGCAAGTTATGATCAATATAACTACAAACCTGTCATTTACGGTTTGAGTTTCACAATAACAACATTAGAAAAAGGTGAACTCTTCCTGTTACGAAATGCAGCAAATCCACTTTACCAACTCTGGTAATTTCAAGATTGGACTGCAATACTCAGTCATTCCTTCAAGCCAGAAAAACCAAACCTGACCTAGAAAACAGCTTCAGATCTGGTCTTGAATTTTTTTTTTTTTTTTACCTGTGCAGTTTTGATTTAAACTGAAAAATCATCTACTGTGTTACAGTGTCCGCAAATGTTGTGATTATTCCATTTGTCTTTACAACATTTTTTTTTTTTTACAGATGGTATTTTCAAACCAAGTTGTTCGATATACACTGCATATTTACCCTTTACAACTTGTATGGTAAAATGCTCATATTGTATGATAAAGGGAACATAAAGAAAAATAAATTATCACACATTGATCCATCCCTCTTTATATAAAAATTACCTCAGTAAATACACTTGACAAAAACACACTTGCTTAAAGGGACAACACAATAACGAAGAGTGTTGCAAACTTAATAACCCTTTTCAGCTTATAGCACTACCTTTGTAAGGATATGTTTGACAATAATGGATATTTTGACACTTCACACAGAACAGATTTGTGGTATGGCTGCAAGAATTGACAGCATAACAAACCTAATGTTCGAGAAAGATAGAGAGAAACAAAATTAATGCATTACATCAGAGTGGGTTGTTCAGTCTGATCCAGACACTGTATAAATGAAAGGACAGAAAGGAGAGCAGAACAAACTCCTAACAGGAGGAGACTTACTCATGGCCTATGAGACAGAGGATCAGGAGACTCAATACTGCTTTCCTGACATCAACTCATCATGTGTCAAGGAGAAACACTCAAGTAATGGATATATCATCATATATTTGTTTGTGTCATTGCTGTCAGCATGGACTGTGTTTCTGAACCTGCTGGTGATCATCTCCATCTCTCACTTCAAGAAGCTTCACACTCCAACCAACATGATTATTCTCTCTCTGGCTGTAAATGATCTGCTTGTTGGACTCATCATGCCTATTGAGGCCATCAGACTGATAGAAATGTGTTGGTACTTTAAAGATACTTTCTGTGAGCTCTATTTAATATTTATTGTAATACTTCTCTCAGCATCTCTTAGTAATTTAGTTTTAATTGCTGTTGATCGTTATGTGGCTGTGTGTCACCCTTTACTGTACCCTCAAAAATTGACCATTACTAAAACATTAATGAGTATCTGTCTGAGCTGGGTTTGCTTTTCAGCTTATAGCATTGCCCTCGTAATAAATAATGAATATTTTAAAACTTCACATAGAACAGACTTGTGTTATGGACAGTGTTTGTTCATGATGAGTTTTAGTTGGACAATCCTTGATCTGTTTGTGGGTTTTATTTTTCCTTGTGCACTGATAATATCATTATATTTGAGGATTTTCTATGTGGTTCATCAGCAAGTGAAGGTTATAAACTCTCTGATGAAGGGTGGTAAATGTGTAATTGAGGGTTTATTTAAGAGGAAATCTGAGAGTAAAGCTGCTCTGACTTTAGGAATCATTGTGTCAGTTTATCTGCTTTGCTGGATTCCTTTCTATATCTGTTCTCTAACTGTAATCTCTTCCACAGCAATGAATGTCTTAATATGGGCTGTACATGCTAACTCAGGTCTGAATCCTCTGGTTTATGCTTTATTTTACCCCTGGTTTAAAAAGACAGCTAAACTTATTTTAACTCACTTTAAAAAGGCATCCTGTTTTATAAGTAGTTTTGCACAACAATAATTAAAATTACTTATTAGCTGTCACTTATAAAACATATACAAAATGCATGTTTGCTATTAGTTATTTATGTACTGTTATAATAAAAATGCAGACATTTTATGATGATAGGGGGTGTACTTTGATAGCTGATAGGGGGTGTACTTTGAATTTAATCTTTCTTTGTGTCTAATATTTGTATATGCCATATTTTAACATTCCTAAAGTATAACTACCATAAAAACTGTTTGCTGTTCTGTTTATATTTATGGAGCACCTGTCCATGAAGGGTTACTGCTTGCTTTCAAATTCTCCTTCAGTCAAACTAGAAAGTAATTCACTGGCTAAAAGTGGCTCACAGACAGCATATGCAGAACATCAAAACACTGGACTGCTTTTAGATTTTAGTAACTATATCTTCGACTCTATTCAGTTCATGGTCTCATTTTATCTGTAAGCAATGGCATCATCTTGCTTTTTACTACAAAGATGCCATTTTCGGCGCAAATAACATAGTAAACAATGTAAACAACAGGTCTTCTGAAGATTTGATGACCTAACCAAGTGAATAACCATGCATAATTCAACACTATTGTGTTTGTGGACTAAATGGGTTTTGATGGCATGTTGTTCTGAGGACTCTTACTTTTCAAAATAAACCATGATGTACTGCAATGAATGTGTGTGTGTCTTGTTATTACGATGATATGCACTCCATATCTAATAAGCGTGTTCTGTACAACTTTAGCAAATACATTCTTTATTAGGTTTCCATTGAAAAGCAACTATCTACGATGGCTTTAGACTTGTAACTTCAGACTGATGTATAGTTTGTCAAGATTACCCATGTTCTTTTTTAATGTAATCTATTTGTAAACACTGACATGTTCAAAAACAGCGCCCCAGTGCATCCATGTCCTGACGCTGGCAATGAGTTATTTATTCATTTATTTACTTAAGTTTCCGTTTATCAATTCCTGCCTCTTCAATATGTACACGTGTATTGTTACAGTAATGCCAATCAAATGTATTATTATTATCAGAAGAGAGGGAATAAATGTACTACGTGAGCTACAATGTGTTTTTATCTAGTTTGAAAATAGAAAGGGAAAAAACTTAAACAAGCTACACTCTAAAAAAAAAAAGGTTCTTCAGTGGTTCTTCAGAAGTTCTTTGCGATATTTGAGGTGCTATTTAGCACTTTTACTGTGTAAAGAACCTTTAAAGCACCATAAAGGTTCTTCAGTGGTTCTTCAGTGGTTCTTTAAGGTGGTCAGGGTGCTATATAGCACTTTTACTGTGTAAAGAACATTTAAAGCACCATAAAGGTTTTTCAGTGGTTCTTTGGGGTGTTTAAAGTATAGCACCAAAACTACTGGTAAGCACTTGTTCTTATAGCTAATTCTCATAACTCTTATGCCGGTTTTATTTGCGGAAAGGGTAAAGTAACATTATGAGCACCTTAAAATATAGGTGCTATATAGCACCATTTGACAAAAGTACTATATAGCACCTATTTTTTTAAGGTGCTGTATAGCACCAAAAAAGGTTCCCCCCTCGTTACGACCAAAGAACCAGTTTTGGTGCTATTTAGCACCTTTTTTTTTTTAGAGTGTATGGTCAATAGAAATACTGACCAGAGAGGATGTTTGATCCAATATGTTAATAATTAATATTTATTTTACTTAAATAAGTAAAATGTTTTGTTGTGCTGGTTGAAAGTCTCTTCACATTCCAATAATAATAATAATAATAATAATTCCTTACATTTATATAGTGCTTTTCTGGGCACTCAAAGCGCTTTACACAATGGGGGGATCTCCTCATCCACCACCAGTGTGCAGCATCCACCTGGATGACGCGACGGCAGCCATTTTGCGCCAGACCGCACACCACACACCAGCTGATTGGTGGAGAGGAGACAGAGTGATGAAGCCAATTATGATACGGGGATGGTTAGGAGGCCATGATGGACAGAGGCCAGTGGGCAGATTTTGGCCAGGATGCCGGGGTTAAACCCCTACTCTTTTTCGAAGAACATCCTGGGATTTTTAATGACCACAGAGAGTCAGGACCTTGGTTTAACGTCTCATCCGAAAGACGGCGCTCACTGAGCAGTATAGAGTCCCCTTCACTATACTGGGGCGTTAGGACCCACACAGACCACAGGTTGGGCGCCTCCTGCTGGCCTCACTAACACCACTTCCGGCAGCAACCCAGCTTTCCCATGTGGTCTCCCATCCAGGTACTGACCGGGCGCAGTAATGAATAGTGTAACAAGTCAATTATCTAAATGTGTTTATATGTATTTTTATATTGTGGGTAAGGCTAAAGACTAAAAAAAATGTTCATCCAATTTAAATTTAGTCAGGCCAATAATTTTGATAAGTGCAGATTTGTACAACTGCACACCTCTGTTCATGCAAAAATTATTTTAGTCACGCAGAGCTGATGTAGATTCTGTTGTTGCAAATGGGCTAACGTTATATACAGAGAAGTGTTGTTCAGCCACTGAAATCTTCCGGCGAAATATTGATTGTCACTATTTTCAGTTTCATAAGGTCCTTTTACAGCATCATTAATGTAGATTTTTATTTAGTTTGACAACAAAACATAAACAATGCTATTCCGCCTAGCCTGCTTTACTGAGCTGAAGCTGGTTTTATATTCACATTGGTTCATTTTTTGGAAAATGACAACCTGTGACTCGCTCCCTATTGTTTACCATACTACTCTGAATATTTGCTCTGCAATAGCATGTATGCAAGTATGGCTTAGTAATAAGTGTAATTACTAGACCCCACTAGACAACCACTAAGCATACACTATATCTTTAAGACAAAGTGTGAGAGAGAGTGAGACGAAGACAATCCTTGCATGCATGAAATATTGCACATTATGACAAGTTTTGCTTGCTACACAAATGAAAACATGCTAGATATAGTACTGTAACGTTTTCTGACTAGCGAATGACATGATGTAGTTGTTCTCTGTCATCTTTAATGAGCGCGTTCGTGATTTCAGGAGGTGTGGCTTATTCTGGCCCTCCAATTAGTGTGACCAAGACATCAGAAATAAATTTAGCTCAGTCGAAAAACAGCCGCTATAGCTATGAAGTGATGTGCGTCTGTTCAATTCAGCACGAGCTGCAGTTGAAGACTGAGAGCTGAGCGTGAGTCACCTGACAATAAGCAAATGGCACGAGCAGCCGAAAACATTTGGATGTGTTTGTAGAAAAGGCCTATTGTACAATGCACTGATATTGTTATAAGGGATGCAACGATTCACCGATTTTACTATTAACTGCGCTTTAATTCATCACGGTTAATTAATCATGTAGGCTTCTCATTCTGTTGCATGGAATGAAATAGCTGCAACTAAAAGTTATGCCACCTGTGTGCTAGTTTAAAGTTGCGAGCTTGTGCACAGAGGCCAATTCGCACGCACACTGGATTAACTATAGCGCCAAGTCGTTCCAATATCACGTCCTTTCCGCGTGCAAGTTTGTTATTTCTAATCCAAGAATATACGGCAATATCCGCACGCACAAGCAGATTAACGCGCTTGCGGCTTTCCGGGCGCACGCAGTAGAAAACATCTCATGCTGTAGCGGTAGGAGTTGTACGTGGCTTTCAGTGCACTGTAAACGAAAGATATGTTAGACGAATTATATATATATATACAGATGATAACAACAGTTAGTCTAAATACTTAGGCCAACTCAATATAAAGCTTAAATTTACATTAGACGTGATAACCTTGAAACCATGATTATTCTTCAGACTATAATCTAAAACCAACATCTAGAATTGTTGCATCTATAATTATAATGCAGTTCAAAACATGAATGTGTTTAAATGTAGAAGAAGCCTATTTAAACAATGCACTGCTTTTGTTGCGCTACAACAAAAAGCCACATTGTAAAATGCACTGGTATTATGTCGTTTCAAAATACAACATATTAATATTTTAATGTAGAAAAGGCCAACATGGGTGTCTTTAGGTGCAAAAACACAACATACTGTATGCAGTTGTGTCCACTCATATTGCAAGTCCGGCCCTTCGTTTGGGATGGTTTTCATGAACTGGCCCCTATGACAAACTATTTGAATAGCCCTGGGCTACAGCTTTAACATCTTGTCTAATCTAATATTATAAACATTAACAAAACTAAACTGATAACATCAATCTAATATATTATTCTAATGTATATTGCAGAACTTAAAGGAATTATTTATTATTTGCCTGCTGTGAACATCATGAACATCATAAAATATGACAAACAACAGGTTGTCTATTGCAAAAGCTGAACTGTTCATAACAATGTGATTCAGATTTTATTTATATACCTGTACCTTGAAAATATATAAACTAAGAAATAATTAAAATACTTATGTAAATATGCGTGACAAACCGAGAAATGCACCATTGAGTTTTAAAAGCGATAAAAGAAAATAAATCAAGATTGAGAGGATTGAAGATCTGCTCAGGTTTTTATTATTATTTTTATTATTATTACTACATCGCAGGGGGCGGTACATGCTAGATGACACAGTATAAATGAAAGGACAGATAGGAGAGCAGAACAAACTCCTAACAGGAAGAGACTCACTCATGGCCTATGAGACAGAGGATCAGGAGACTCATTACTGCTTTCCTGACATCAACTCATCATGTGTCAAGGAGAGACGCTCCAGTCATGGATATATTATCGCATATTTGTTTGTCTCATTGCTGTCAGCATGGACTGTGTTTCTGAACCTGCTGGTGATCATCTCCA
>CAIGQQ010015037.1:0-16217 GCA_903798035.1 Danio albolineatus
TTTCGCAGAAGAAGGGGTGAGGGTACCCTACTGTCCCAAAAGAGAGAGAAACATCCACTGGTTTCTTTTTCTGTTTTTCTTGCCTGTTCTGGAGAGAGACACTTGGACCCTCTGGTTGTTCCGGTTACTATAATGTTAATGCATTACTGCAGTCATTCATGCCTCTTTGGGGAAGTACTGTACATACTTCCACTGGACAGCAGAAGGCCTGCGAACTGGTTACGTTTACCTGCAAGTCCAGGAATGCACTATTTATTGGTATTTGAGAGTCTACAAATAAAATTGAAAAAGAGATCCAAGACTTTGCTTGCTTTTTTTAATGCAAATTGACGCGTCATTTAGCACGATAACAATGTAATGAATGTAATTCATTCATTCATTCATTCATTTTCTTGTCAGCTTAATCCCTTTATTAATTCAAGGTTGCCACAGCGGAATGTACCGCCAACTTATCCAGCATTTGTTTTACGCAGCGGATGCCGTTGCAGCTGCAACCCATCTCTGGGAAACATCCATACATTCTCATTCACACACATACACTACGGACAATTTAGCGTACCCAAATCACCTGTACCGCATATCTTTGGACTTGTGGGGGAAACCGGAGCACCCAGAGGAAAACCACGCAACCACGGGGAGAACATGCAACTCCACACAGAAATGGCAACTGACCCAGCCAAGACTCGAACCAGCGACCTTCTTGCTGTGAGGCGAACGTGCTACTCACTACGCCACCGTGGCGCCTATTTTTTTCAGTTAAGGAAAAAAAAAAAATGACTAAGTTTTAGTTTAGTTTTACAACATTTACTCAAACAAAACAGTTGCATGGCTTTAGAAGGCTCATAATATGCTTTATGATTTATATTGACTGATATGGTGGTTGTACAATGAACTGCTTGAAATGAGGTGATGTTAGAACAAATGGTGCAGACTGCTCATATTTTGGCAAACAACTGTGCAGAGTTGTGGTAACGAAATCGTACCTAGCTTGCTCTCAGTCAAACATCCAGAGATTTAATGTTGTTTAAATCCCCCACAGAGTTTGAACAGTGGAAACTCCGGTCTGTCTCTCTCTCAGCGGGACACGATGTGTCTGTCACCAACGACTGCCTTCCATAATGACATCCAGGGCTCTGAATGCAGAAGGTGAGAGAAAAACAATGTCAGTGATGAACTGAATGATAGCAAATGGAAACAACGGAGCAGCACCATTAAACATGATCAGCGTTGACAAAATTATTAGTAAAATCAGCAAAATGCATTGTGGATTTAGTCAATTATATCAGAAATTTGAAGCAAAATGAACTACTTTGTCCATTTAAAGCAGCGTTTTTAATGATGCAGCAGACAGTTCATAAAGCATGTCATGCCAAACACTGAATGCAGTGTACTTCACTGGAGGTCAAAAACGGGATCTGCTGTGTGTGTAATTCTTTTGACACACTCCCTTGTACATTTCTGCCGTGTCCACCATCTTCCCGTTTTTTTCTTTGTCGATGCTTTTTATAGCATTGCCATGGAAGTGAAGTGTGGTTGCTAAGTAACTGGCTGGCGTCTGGAAGCGTAAAGAGAGACTGCTGCTGCCGCTTTCACAGACAAGAGCAAAGCTATGTCAGTGTTTGACGGTGTCTGTATGGCAAGCTGTTTTCACATTTAATCTATAAACTGTTCTAATATCTACTTTCATGCTACTAATGCTTGTGTTTGAATAATAGTATCTTTTATATTTATTACTAGCACTTATACATTACCTATTAGAGCTTGTTCCTTAGCCCACATAGAAATCGGACATATGGATTCCTAAAGCTATATTATATTTCCATGGATCATCTTTCTATACAGTACCATATATCTTTACTTAATCAGATTATTTATTAGAAACTAGTACTTACTCATTAAATATTATTATTATAAATGATTGTTCAACTTTTAGTTAACCCTTTTAGCCAAATAAGTACTAACATGAGAGGTATCTAAGAAATAAGAAAAAGTACCAAACTAAAAACTATTATCCTAATAAACTGAGCTGTTGATATCTCACAGATGAACCCGAACCCACCTTGATGTCAAAATGACATCAAGTTGACATTAAACATGACGTCATTGACATAAGCATGATGATGCATTTGATGTCAAAACATTGACGTCCATTTGACATCCACACACTGATGCTATTTTGACCACTAAAATAACAACACAAATATTATTATAGGACATGTTTCATTTCTCTGAAAGCTTTAATTCCAAATAACAAATTCACACTGGATTTTGTATTCATACAAATTCACGTCAAAACCACATCAAATTGACATTCAACATTGGCATCAAAAATAAATCACAAGACTGTCCTGCGATTGATTTTTGATGTCAATGTTAGATGTCAATTTGATGTCAATTAAAGTTTAAAGATAATCAATTAAAGTCCAATCTGATCAACATGATGAAAGGAATATTTTACATATTAAAAGTTTTTGTCCTAATTATCATCTGAAATTTCTATTTTAGAAACGGTTTCAATTTCTGGTGGATAAACAACAGCCTAAACTTCTATGACAGTGATCACCTCAGGTACTGAGCTTTATTCAGTGTTAAACACTACCAATGAAAGTTTGAATACCAATTTGTGTGGCATTTATAGGCATGCTGAAAGCAGCAGCAGAAAGTTTAGCCCAGATCTTGAAAATAAAGTTAACATAGGCTATAGTTTGAACTGTGACTCCAAACCAATAAATATCAGTCACTCAGCATTGACGTTTAATAATGTTAAAGAGGTTTCATGTGTATTAATCAGATTATATGCCTTAACGTTTCGTCTGAGTGCAGTGCACCTTAAAGAGCACATATTTGACCCCCTTTTTTATATTTAATATAAGTCTTTTGTGTCAGCAGAATTTGTCTGTAAAGTTTCAGCTCAAAATACCCATCAGATTATTAATTATAGCTGCCTAAAGTCTTAATATTGTAGCTCTAAACAGCTTTTCGCTGTTTTTGGTACTGGGCCTTTAAGGATAGTCCTCCCCGCCCACCGTTCCCACGTGCCCGTCAGCGTGCCTCAATCTCCGCCCTCGGCTGCGTCAGACAGACAGACGCAACAGGAACAGATGTAAAGGAAGCAGATCTCACTACGTTTGTGAGAAATACAACAGTAAGAACTTTACCAATGACTGTTTGATGTGTTTGTTGAGGAGTTGCAACGATGAGTCACACACAATGTAGTTACAAAGTTCTGTGGTGATGAGGAGCTGTACAGCTGATGTACAGCTGAAGTGAACGCTGTAGTTCATTACAAACATCGACTGTTTTAAATACGTGTTAAACTTGTGAAACTCACTCTTGATCACATTTGATGATGATTGATGACCTTTGCGAACTGAACAGACCTTTTATTCCCAGTTGCTTTGCACACGTCATGTTACTACGGAGACATGTTAATACGCAGCTGTCAATCAATTCGGTGGGCGGCGGGGGGTGGGGGGGGGGGGGTGGGCACTCCTACATAAAGTTGCGGTCGGTCTCAAAACCGCTCCATTTGGTCCACCGTTTTTATGCTGTTAAATTGAAAAAAAAAGGACTGGGTGTGTTTATATCACCCCAAAATGACCGTCTATACACTGTGCCTATACATACGACTGTCCAAACAGCTTAAAAGGTAGATTTTTTTAAAATTGGTACCCTTTAAAGTGCTTCTGAATAGCTGTATTTTAATGATTCTGCCATGTTGTGTCTGGTGCAGATAGCCAAAAGGCTTGTTGCTGGAATCTTGTGTCTTATGATGTAACCTGCTCAGCTGATGTTTACGTTTGTAATATTTATACTTCATGCAAATTAAAATCCACCTTGTGGATTTTTATCATTCTGAATTATTGCCTCATTTCGGAGGCTGCTGCTGTCCTACTGAGGTCACATTTTTTAACATGGCAGCATAAATTAGCTATGTTTCCATCTAAAGATGCGAATTAAATTCATGCGCAACACTGGAATATCACATAAAAGACATACAAACAAGGCAACATTTCCATTCAATTAGTCAAAGAGAACAAAAAGTTCCTGATTAACTGGCGCCAAATATCAAAAGTAAAAATGAAATTTGCTGCAGTTTGAGAAGCTGCGTGAATCTTTTCTTTATTTAAAGGGCACCTATAATGAAAATTAACTTTTGTAAGCTGTTTGGACAGAACTGTCTATAGGTATAGCGTTTCCACTGTCATACTGGACTGATATAAACCCAACAAGTGTCTTTGTTCAAATTTCCTGATGTTAAAATAGATCCAAATCCCAGTGATTTTAAGGCCCACCAAGTGATGTAGGAGTATGGTTTCCCTGCCCACCCTATTGATTGACAGGCGCCATGTTTCTATAATAACATGTATACACAAGTCCACAGAATATTTTTTACAAAGAAACTGGAGTTAAAAAAAAATCTGTTCCAACTCTCTGCGATTTGTATAAGCTTAACACGTCAAAATGTTTGTAATAAAAAGAGTAAAATCACTATGTACTGTAATTCTTAACCACTATAACCACCACGGCCACATGGTGTTAGTAAATGCGTATGTGTGTGTGTACTGCAATTGCATTTTTGTGTGACTCAATGTTTAAGACTCATGGCTTGAATAAACTCCACCACAAATTCATGTAATAAACTTACCTGGTATTTTTGACTAATGAGCTGTATTGCAGCTTCATGTGTGTCTCCCTCTATCACTGACTGTTGTTTATCTTACGTAAAGCAGGAGAAGCAGACATGCAAGTGGGAACGGTGGGCAGGGAGGAACAGTTCATTTGCAGTTAAAGCCACACAATACAAAAACAGCTACACTGTACTCAAGACACCAAAATGGGCAGATTTTGAAGGCTATAATAAATAACCTAAAGAGTATTTTAAGCTAAAACTTTAGAGACACATTCTGGAGACACCAAAGTTTATCTTACATCTTGTAAAAGATATAAAATATGTGCCCTTTGCTAAATTACGTGCACCCAAGAAGACAATGCAGACATGCAATGAACGCATGATGGCGTTTGAAGGCAGATGCTCTTGAAAATTCTGGAGGTAATTAATAACACTAAAAATGAAATGGTTAAGACATTTTAGAATAACCAAAACAACATTTCAGATGTTTTACAATGTGGTCAGCCACACTGTTTTTCAGATAAAGAAATATGTTCAATTATTATCTTTCTTAAATAATTACAAACATATAATTCTATTATTTAGAAGTCACAGCTTCTTTAAACACAAGCCTAAATTACAACACTAGCCGCTAATAAATGCTATACTTTTTGAAAGAAATACCAGCACATAAGAAACACATGCTAGTACTATAAAATATTCATATTGATAAAAATTCTTTGCCATATTTGGTCAGCTTTTGGCCCTGTCTCAGTTGGTAGGAATTCGAAGGTATGAATTACAATAAATTAGTTGTAATTTATAAATTATTTTGTCACATGTATACACAACCTTTTCTGTATGCACCATTTAGTAAGGTGGAAAGAAAATCCTCAATGCGGTCTTTTCTCGTTGTCCTCAGAGAACAATCGCTGATGTAAACAGACCAGTGTCTGTCTGTGAGCGCGCGCAGCCGAGCACGTGCACGATGGAGACAGAAAAACAGCTATGTTTCTGGAGTCATGCTTTTGTCAAATTCATCTTAAAGTTAAACTATGCCATTTTGGTTAACCTAAGTTTATTTTAGACATAAAAGCAACACATTTAATAATAAAGCTTATTCATTTCAATTTAAAAAACACAAACTCACAAAATGTATTGCGTCATTATCATTCAAATTGCTGTGGGGGTCGACATCTAGTGGGCATTTTTGAAAATGCATGGCTTTTTTTTGTGAGGTTTTTTGATGCCATGAACCCACCAAAAGACACAATGATCTTGCACAATGACCGAATTTATACTGTACAAAATTAATATTTAGAAGGCTATAAAATACCTTTCTACTATTGTTAAGTTTTTATTTTTTAGTTTTTTTTTATTTTGCTAACCACTGAGCTCTTAGCTTGTGGGATATTTAACTGAAAGTTATTTTTATTATTATTATTGATAATAATAATAAAAATAATAACAATAAAATAATAATACTGTAATAATAATAATAATAATAATAATAATAATAATAATAACAATACTGCAATAATAATAATAATAATAATAATAATAATAATAATGTAATAATAATAATAATAATGTAATAATAATACTGTAACCATAATAATAATAATAATAATAATAATAATAATAATAATAATAAAACAATATAATAATAATAATAATAATAATAATAATAATAATAATAATAATAATAGCAAAATAATTAGTTAAAAAAATGTATAATATATTTTTTTAAATCTGTTAAAAAAACTGCTAAAACCAGCCAACCAGCTGTTTTTTTCAACAGGTACAAACAACTATATTGTCCTTTTAACAGGATCTTGCGTAGTCACGAAAAACATTACAACAACAGACAACAAACAAACACTGAAAATGGCTTTCAAAACCAACACACGGCTGCTTGTAACAATTATTTTAATAAATACTCTTAGTGTTCCTCACACAGGAAATAAGGGATTGGGGTTTGTTCAACCCCTGCACAGAGAATTACCCCATACAAATGATAACAATAAACACAAAAACACATGCACACACACACACACACCTATCATCCGCTCCCACACACTTACAAGCATACTCATTGGTGGACAGTCAAAAAAAAAAATACTGTCTACTACCAGGTTTAACGGTTCAGCACAACAAATTTGAAACCCCTCCAGTGTGCGTTTCTCAGGCCGTCAAAAGGAACATCCGGTATTTCCTGCACAAATATAATGTCATCAAGAATTTCATCACATGTGGCCTGACATGACGGTGTCCTTCAAAAGGCTTTCTGTGGTGACGCACTGGTCAGATGTGGTTTAGCGCACACACACACCCACTGTTCCTTTCTCTTCAGCTGAATTGATCAGTAGGTGGAGGAAGAACATCACTCGAGGAGGAACGGAAGTGTCTGTCTGGTACACGCTTGTAAAAAACAGGTAGTAGATGTTTGCTCTTTATTGCCAATTGTTGAAAAAATAAATAAAACTTTTTCCATTTCTCCTCAAAATGCTCACAGGAGCTGACGTGTTCAGGCTTTTCCGATGATTTTACAACAAGAGGGGGAAGTAAACACTCCAGAAAAGAAGAGGAGAAATAATCGGAGCATGTCTGCTGGATAAGAGGCACTTTTCACAAATAGGGTACAAAACCCTTCAGAAAATGTTGACATCAGGAGGTCAAAGTAACTGTTATGAACTGTATTAATAATTTCCGGTACGATTTTTAACTTTTGTAAAAGCTGGAAAGCTGAAACATTGACTTAGAAGACATTACTATGGAATTCAGTGGTTACAGGTTACAAGCTTCCTTTAAAATATCTTCATTTCTGTTCAACAAAAGGTTTGAAAGCAGGCTCGTAAGAAGTGAAAGGTGATTAAATGATGACAGAATTAGAATTTTTGGGTGAACTATCCCTTAAAGGAAGTACTTAGTTGATCGAAAGTGACATTTAAGACTTTGTTACAAAACTATATATATGGTGTCCCGTTCACTCATTTCTTTTTAACCAGCACCATTATTTCAGCATTGACGATAAATGTTTTTTGAGCACCTTGTCAAAGATCACGTGATACCGAAGACAAGAGTAACACTCTTTTTACGGCATCTCTGCCCAAATAAATAGGACTTAGCAAACATCAGACTTTCAAATATACATTTAAATTTAGAATAACCCCAAGCTTTTTAAGTCGTGATAACAAATGATCACATTTTTGCTCATTTAAATGTCTAATAAATAATGCAACAATGCTGTATCTTTTAAATTAGTTGGATACTTTAAAAAGGCCAAGTCAAAACAACAATTTTAAGATGGAAGAAAAGAATAAAAGATGTTAAATATGGAATGTATGCCTCTAGACAAACTATTAATAATGAGGCCTCAAAGTGTACCAGGCTCATAGAAAAGTGCCAAACCGGGTCAGAAATGAACATTTCCATTAAGAGGCAAGCTTTAATAAATAGCTTTTAGCTTCATAAGAGTAGTTTTAAGAATTATCATATTAAATCTTTTCTGGTGTCTACTGGGTCAAACACTAATTACTATTAATAATAATAATAATTATTATTATTATGTAACTGTTGTGAGTGAGATAAGAAAATTCAACCCTCAACAGAACTGCCATTATTCATTCATTCATTTTCCTTTAGCTTAGACCCTTTATTAATCAGGGGTTGCCTACAGCGGAATGAACTGCCAACTTATCCAGCATGTGTTTTACGCAGCTGATGCCCTTCTAGCTGCAACCCAGTACTGGGAAACACCCATTCACTCTCATTCACACACATACACTATGGACAATTTAGTTTATTTAAATCACTGCATGTCAATTTAGCGCATGTCTGTGGGGGAAACCGGGGACCTGGAGGAAACCCACACAAACACAGGAAGAACATGCAAACTCCACACAGAAATGCTAACTGACCCAGCCGGGGCTCAAACCAGTGACCTTCTTACTGTGAGGCGACAGTGCTATCCACTAATAAAAAGAAAATTTCATTTAACATGTTTCAAGCACAAGTCTAATTGCAATATTTGGATGGAAACATAGCTTTTCCCCAACATTCTTCAGAATATCTTGTTTTCAGAATAACATCTTGTATAACAAGGGGATGAGTAAATTAATTAAGTGAACTAATCCTTTAAAAGTCCCTCAAATCTGATTGGATGATTGGAATGTTGGATGGAAACAGCTTTTCCCCAACATTCTTCAGAATATCTTCTTTTGTGTTCAACAGACGAAAGAAATTCAAAAAGTTTAGACACAGGGATATGTGTACAATGTTATAATGTTTAGAAAATGGTTTGAAAGTTTTCAAAAATTCAACAATAAAATCTGGGCAAATTTACTACTTTCGTTATGTTTGTGACTGTTTTTGCCCCATTGACTTCCATTGTATTGACATTTTTTGAGTGCAAAGCCATGAACTAATCCTTTAAAAGTCCCTCAAATCTGATTGGATGATTGGGATGTTGGATGGAAACATAGCTTTTCCCCAACATTCTTCAGAATATCTTCTTTTGTGTTCAACCGACGAAAGAAATTCAAAAAGTTTAGAATTGCTAGATTGTGATAAATGTGAAGACATGTACATTTTTGAAATGTGTGATGCACCTTTGCCTCAAACCCCCCAATTAATTGCTGACCCTTACACCAGATACCTCCACACATAAAGAATAAGCATCTGCTCAAGCTTCACATTTGGACTCTGATTAGTTCGTGCGATGAGTCCTTGAGAGGATTTTGTTTTTGTTTTTGTTTTTTCCAAAAAAGAAAAATATAAAATTCTTATAGTACACTCATATCAATCAATATATTACAATGAAAAAGAGCTCCCTGTGTCACCGCAGTTACCTGCACACACCAATCTCCTGATTATAAACACGGAAAGCATCATCGAACTTTACAATGTACACACTGGAGGGAACGATGCCAAAAAACTATTGGTCAGTTTTCTTTGAGGTTGTGTGTATACGGAGACCATGATGACGAAGATGCGAGAGAGAGAAAGAGAAAGACGGGCCTGTGATAACAGAGATATGGACAAACAAGGAAGATCACAGAGCTACAGAAGTTACAGACTGGCCTCTCCTGCTCTGTGTAATAAAGCTTCTCACTGTTGGCCCCACTTAACCAACCATTAAACTCAAAGACAATGAGTCACTGCGGACGGGCTGAGATAAACAAATCAAGCTCTTAACCCGTCCTCAAGGCGTCTGTTTAGCCACTGCACAGGGCAGCTTTTTCAGGACACACATCCTGATCTTGCAGAGTCAGGCGCGTTCCTGGACCAACATATTTTGTTGATACTGGAAACAAAATCTTTTTTGCCCAAAAATTAAATACAAACCCATAAAACTAACGCTACCTAATGCCGAGTTCAGACTGCATGATTTTCAAAGTAGTCGTGTCACAGATGTTTTCACACTGCATGATTATCTGGGCTAGCGTTTTGTCGCTGCTTTGTTTAAACCCATTTCACACTGCATGATTTGAGTCACCGACAGCTCTAGATATTCAGCACGCCAAATATCTCCCGGGCATCAGCGACTCATCGGCGATTCTCTCAGATCGCGTCTTTGATAGTTCGTATTGTGTGACTGTCACTTGCGTGCACGAGCACCGATTTGCCTGTGATTTCAGGCATTTGCAATTTCTCAAAACCTGTCGGCGAGTCAAAATCGGGGCTAAAATCATCCAGTCTGAACTAGGCATTAGTTATTCCTATAACCAAGGTTAATAAAAGGTGAATAACAAAGATGTAGAAGCACCTAACCCTGATTGTGAGCCTACATTTAAAGGATTAGTTCACTTTGAAGGTTTTTAATAAAAACATAATGAATTTTTCTCCATATTGTTGACTTCTTTTGTTCTCAGTGGTGTGATTTTTCAAACTGAAGCTTCAAAGGCTACTATATGATCCCAGTCCACAGAAAAGGGGCTTTTCCTAGTGAAACAATCTGTCATTTTCTTTAAAAAAGTATAAGAATTATGTATTTTTAAAGCTCGTCTCGTCCTCAATTTTTACTAATTGTTTTTGAAGTTTAACCCTTGTGTGTGATAAATCTTATAATGTTTAGAAAATGGTTTGAAAGTTTTCAAATATTCAACAATAAAATCTGGGCAAATTGATTACTTCCTTTCGTTATGTTTGTGACTGTTTTTGCCCCATTGACTTCCATTGTATTGACATTTTTAGAGTGCAAAGCCATGACACTATATAATCATGATTCTTAATTGTTGTTGGTTTTCCCTTTGGAAAGAGGTACACTTTGTAATTTTCTACTGTGGATCATCATGTTTTATGTCTTGGTTTATGGAATATAGCAAGGATCACCCATCTCGGTCCTGGAGGTCCGGTGTCCTGCAGGGTTTAGCTCCAACTTGTCTCAAAACACCTGCCTGGATGTTTTTAAGTATACCTAGTGAGAACTTGATTAGCTTGTTCAGGTGTGTTTGATCAGGGTTGGAGCTAAAATCTGCAGGACACCGGACCTCCAGGAACAAGTTTGGTGATCCCATGAGTGTAGTGTCAGTGTGTCTGTGTGTGTGAGAAAGAGAGAAAGAGAGAGAGAGAGATCTTTGTGCACTTATCTTGATATGTCTGAGAAAATAAGCTGCTCAGCTTAACAACTTAAGAATGAGTAAAACAGAACATAATTTTAATTTTTGGTTAAATTATTCCTTTAAACTATTTTTAAACCTGCACTGAATCTCGTTTGGATGTTCAGTCCACCACAGAATTTTACTATGGAGAAAAATCTTTCCTGTTTTTCTCAAAAAGCCAATTTTTTTTTTTTCAACTGACAAAATAAAGACACGGACATCTTGTATAACAAGGGGATGAGTAAATTAATTAAGTGAACTAATCCTTTAAAAGTCCCTCAAATCTGATTGGATGATTGGAATGTTCTTCTGTGATCATCAAAGATGTTGATCCAGGAACATGTTGCGCTTGGTAAAATCAGGTTCTGCTATCCACTGGAGCTGCCAGAGACTGTGGTCTACTGGGATCAGGCAGAAAAGCCTCGGCCACTGAGGGTCTTTCTATGAGAAATGCTGAGCGCAGAGAGCGGCCTTGTGTTGTCCGCAAAGGGGGACGGTGCTGTCCTGGCTCTGGCCCTCCATGTCCATGTCCAGGAGGCTCTGATGAACGCCGCCGGTGCCGGCACTGACACCGCTGTCACCTGAACCCAGCGGGCTGTCACAGCTGCTGCCCGGAGAAGAGCTGAGGGTCTGGGACAGAGAAGACAGTTTCCAGGGGTCAGGACGGGCACGGGCTGGGGTGGGACGGGGACGGGGAGCAAACTCCAAGGTTTTGGGACGCTCTAGAGTGCCCGTATGGCTATCTGGCTCAGGCATGGGGATGGGAGGTGCGGGTTTGCGCCGAAGTGCTGAGGGGAACATCATAGATGGGTCAGGCAGACGAGGAATGTCAAGAGTTTCTCGAGAACCTGTGGGAAAACACATGAACAACATGAGAGATTCTTAAATATCAATCAAGAAATATGAATGTATGTGTGTATATGTGCATATACATATACATATACAGTTGAAGTCAGAATTATTAGCCCCCCTGTTTATTTTTTCCCTAATTTCTGTTTCCCCCAATTTCTGAAGATTTTTTCTACACATTTCTGAACATGATAGTTTTAATAACTCATCTCTAATCTAATAAATAAACTTATTTTATTTTTTTGCCAGGATGACAGTAAAAATATTTTTAAAGATTTTAAAACCTATTATGGGTTTTTGAAAATGAGCGTGCATGCAGTGTATAACACAGCTCTAAGTGAAGTGATATGTCCAGCTGAGGCTTAAATCTGAAAGTGTTTAAAACTACTGACTCATCCATAAAAGAGTCGACTCATAGTTCCTCAAACGAATCGCCGTGCTTACGAGTCTTTAGCCGTTTCAGCATGACGTAAACACGAAACATAAGCTCCGCCCATTTGTGCATGCGCAGCCCCGGGAGATTCGAAACCTCCAACCCCGCCCACAAACAACAGCGGTGAGCAAAGGTTGCCAGAGTGGGCGGTTTTGAATTTGATTGTGCAGGTAAAAACCTTTTGGACTGGAATCAGTCAGCTACATCTGGCAACACAGAGAAGAGCCCTGTGCTCGGCTGGATATTGGGAGTGTGCAGATGAACCAGAGATGAGACTGTGAAAAGACAGTGGTTGAGGTTTATTTCTGCAGAAATGTCTTAGCATTATAGCCCAGCCTTGTGCTGTGTTCCCTCTGAGGGGTGCTTCTGAAATCTACACGCTTACAGCGGAGGATTCGTCGACCGTTTGTTAAAAGGAAGCATCAGAAAAGATGTATGCAGGGGCGGACTGGCCTAAGGGAGCACCAGGACATTTCCCGGTGGCCTGACGGTGAATCTTGCTTGATATTCAACAAGTGAGTAAGTGCGATTAAAACGGTTGCCTCATTGTTTTCTCTAGCTTGTAAATGATGCATTTAATTGTGTTTTGTAACTTTTAACCTCGTGTAGTGTATCTGGTTAACTTGTATTCTCATATCGCGTCTAAAACCACGTTGTAAATGCGACGCATGCTGCTTTGTTTACGGATTAAAATGCAAAATGCTGTTTGTCGTTGCTATGGCTACATCAGCTCTCCTACACACATGCGGCGGTCCTGTTTCATAATGGTTCAGCTTTTGCTGCTGTGTGCACTAATACTGAATGTCTGTCGCTGTTTTTACTTCTGGTTAAGAATAGAGTGATATGCTGGGAGATCAGGGGGTTAGTTTCGGGGGTGAGGTGTCTGAAAAGGCGACTCCCAATAAAAACGAGTGTTGGCAGATATGCTCACGCACACACTATGACTACTTCAATATTGATAAGCCGTGGTGGGCCTTCTCTCGTGCTGAATGATGTTGACCAATCGCAACAGACTGGGTCATCGGTCCAATCAGCGCAGTTTAGCATCGCGCTAAGAAGGGGTTTTGGAACAAATTAATCACTGAACGATTCATATAGGAGTCGCTGGGATAATGAGGTAAAAATAAATGCAAATTATAAGACAGTGAAAGTGTTTTTTGACCATGCATGCATATTAGCCTGCTGTTGGAGAAACCAAAATATGACCCTTTTTAATGTATAAAAGGGGTTCTTTAAGATGTGTAAGAACTTGCTAGACAATGCTCAGAAAGTGAGTGGGATATTTACATTTGTTTATTTGCAATAAATGCTCATGTTGTTGTGTCGATGTACAGTACTTGAGTTTTTAAAGGTACAGTTTGATATCATTCATTCATTCATCTTCTTTTCGGCTTAGTCCCTTTAATAATCCGGGGTCACCAAGGGATGCCCTTCCAGCCGCAACCCATCTCTGGGAAACATCCATACACACTCATTCACACACATACACTACAGACAATTTAGCTCACCCAATTCACCTGTACTGCATATCTTTGGACTGTGGTGGAAACCGGAGCACCCAGAGGAAACCCACGAGAACACGGGGAGAACATGCAAACTCCACACAGTAATACCAACTGACCCAACCGAGGCTCGAACCAGTGACCTTCTTGCTGTGAGGCGACAGCCCTACCTACTGCGCCATTGTGTCACCAGTTCGAATATCTGAGGGTTTTAAAAGACAAAACCGTATCGCAAATAATATATAAATATATGGCACAGTGGATAGCACAATCGCCTCACAGCAAAAAAAGCCGTTGGTTTGAGCCTCGGCTGGGTCAGTTGCCATTTCTGTGTGGAGTTTGCATGTTCTCCCCATGTTGGCGTGGGTTTCCTCCGGGTGCTCTGGTTTCCCCCACAAGTCCAAAGACATGCGGTATAGGTAAACTGGGTAAGCTAAATTGGCCCTAGTGTATGTGTGTGAATGAGTGTGTATGGATGTTGAATGTTTCCCACTAATGGGTTGCAGCTGGAAGGGCATCCGCTGCGTAAAACACATGCTGGATAAGTTGGCGAATCATTCTGCTGTGGCGAACCCAGATTAATAAAGGGATTAGCCGACAAGAAAATGAATGAATGAATATATATAATCGTGACCGAACCGAACTGTGAGACCAGTATAGGTTCACACCTATATAATTAAATATTAAAAATATTAAAATATTGTGACATTCACCACTGTATACAACACTTCATCATGCAGGTTTTTATTTTACTTCATGTGAAAATAAATGTGTAATTTTGCAATGAAATTTGACGTTTTTACCTATTACAAACGGTTTATAAACTATTACAAAAGTATAAAAAAAATTAATAGTCACCCAATAACAAACATCGCATTTAATACCTGTATATGATGTAATATTTGGGGCAGCAGCAGGGGGGAAGGGCATACTCCCATCAGAAGGGGTCCGGCGATGCCCCACAACCGTCTGTGCTCGAGGACGAATGGCTCCATCAGAGGGCGTCCGCCGGTGCCCGCGGTTTAATGCCATGGTTGCAGAGACATGGGTGGGTGTGAGCGACTGATTGGGCTCTCTTTTAAAGCTCTCCGCCCTCAGGTCCAGCAGAGGGTTTAATGCCGGTGCGGGTGACACCACCGGATGGGCACTACTAGGGGTCGGGGCAAAATCATCAGGATCAGAGGGCAACAGGGATTTGGTGGAGTTGCAGTCAGAGAGGGAGGACAGGGACAGGAGGGTGACTGATGGAGACGGGTCCATGCTGGGCAGGATGGAATCGTGATGGCGATTGTGGGACAGGGAGAGGGAGAGTGTGCGGCTGGGTGGAGAAGTGCTGCGTCTGAATCGACCCGTGCGCTGGAACAAGCCCTCTTTCTTCTTGCGCTGCTCTTCTCGCACGTCCTGCTCATCTTGAGTCATCTGAACACATGTGATTGAATGTCTCAGCAGTGCAATGTTATGTCCAAAACTACTAAACAAATAAATATCAGGAAACTTTAAATGTCTGTTTTTTAAAAATCATTCGTCTTTTAAGGTAAACGTCTTGTTTATTTTTAATAACATAAAGTTTTGTTTGTGTGTAAAGAAGAGTGGCCCGTGTATATTTATCTATTTATTGTCTTCTAGATGTTGACACCCTGCTTAAACGTTGCAGGGTTTTCACTATATTTGGAATATTAATATCTGCTACTGAGTAAACAATTATGGCCCATTCAAAGTGTTTGGTTGTAAAGAGTCAATCATTGCAAAATGAATTCCTTTTAAGGTGAGTTATTCATTGACATGAACAATGTTAATGACATGTAAATTTTAACTATGGCTTTGAACATGCTGTGTTTATTCCAAACATACTTACATTTAGATTAATTTAGATATAATGGATATCATATTATACATGCGTTTATATTGAATTAAAAAAAATATGTTTTATGTGTTTTAAAATAAGCTTATCCTGCTCACCAAGGCTGCATTAAAATACAGTAAAAATGATTAAAAAAAACTGTTCAAAATCAGTTTATAATCTAATTTAATAATTTATTGGAGTGATTTTAAATATGAATTTTCTACTTCATTACTCCAGTCTTCAGTCACATGATCCTTCAGAAACAATAATTTAATTTGAAAATAAATACAGTAAGTAATAAATAAAAATTTAATAAATAAGCATTTGACAATGTGTATATATATATATATATATATATATATATATATATATATAT
>CAIGQQ010015046.1:0-15801 GCA_903798035.1 Danio albolineatus
AGTGTGTATGGATGTTTCCCAGAGATGGGTTGCAGCTGGAAGGGCATCTGCTGCGTAAAAACATATGCTGGATAAGTTGGCGGTTCATTCCGCTGTAGCGACCCCAGATTAATAAAGGGACTAAGCCGACAAGAAAATGAATGAATGATAATATTTAAAGTATTACAAAATGTAATTTTATACTCAAATACATTATAATTATTATATTTTAGAAAACACACTTGTCCCACAAATTAATTTTATATAAATATATAATATTAATTTGTATAGAGGATATAATATATTAAAATATAATGTAATATTTAAAGTAATACAAAATGTCACATTTTATACTCAAAAATATTTTATTGTTATTGTTTAAAAAAATAATAATATAAATATAATAATAAATTATTTTATACTCATATTTAATATACATATTTTTAGAGGAAATAATTTAATACGATACAATATTTAAAGTATTTCAAAATGTTTTATATATTAAACTCAAATATATTATTGTTATTATTATTATTATTATTATTAGATAATTTGTTTTTAATAATTACAAAATATCTAAATGGTTTCATAAAGCTGCTCTGCTTGCATATGAGTTTTATCATTTTGTTCAAAAATATATTTTTCAGGATTGAAAGAAACAAATCATGCAATAATTCTTAAGTCATGCAAAAATAATTAAAAGCTTTCGCTGTAAATGTGCAAGCATATACTATTGTGTTACTATTGCTTTAGTGCATTCATTTAAATTAATTCTTAAAACCACAGTTAAAAAAAAAAACTGTATTTTGTAAGTAAATGTTTTCCGAGGCACAGATGAACAAAACAATAACATGCAGAGATAATTATTCTCCAGACAAATGTAAAATTAGAAATGCTGGGTGAGGATGAATGTGTGAAGTTCAGACGTTCGGCTTCAGCTGTCAGACAGACGCACCAGACTGTGTTAATATTCACACTTTTACATATTTAAACGAGCACATTTCCATACGCACATCATTGTCATGCAGAGTTCAGCGAATGTTTACAAAGGGGAAAAAATCACTTTTAAATTGTTTCTCTTAGATGGCAATAAAATCAGATGTTGTGATTTCAGAAGAAATAGAAAATAAAGCTCAAGTCTAATGGGGTATTTTATGATGTTTTCCCCCTCATGTAATACAATGTTTTGACTAGGTTCATGCTTTAGTTTTAAAGAATAATCCCTGTACCATATTTTTCTGATAAATGTATATGATAAACCATGTAAATACCATTGTATATGAATATATGAAAATACCATAATATTATAATCTAAACTAACTTTTTTTGATATTTTGCAATTCAATTTGTGTAAAATGTTTATTTTTATATGATTTAATATACTCATCAGCCATTAAATTGATAATATTACTTATAATATTTTATAAATAGTACATATGCAGTGAAGATAAACAAAAATAATGATCAACAATTGCAATTTCCAACAGTTCGATTTTCCTGGTTACAGTCCTGTTCAAAGTATTTCTAAAATAAGTAATTAAATTAAATTAACAAATAAGTAAGAGCTGCATTTAACAACTTTCATTCTGAAGCACAGTATATGAACTAAAAAAGTGTGAATGGGTGTTTCCCAGAGATGGGTTGCAGCTGGAAGGGCATCCGCTGCGTAAAACATATGTTGGATAAATTGGCGGTTCATTCTCCTGTGGAGACCGCAGATTAAAAAAAAGGACTAAGCCAAAAAGAATACCACTCACTACGCCACCATGACTCATAAAATACAATTAATGTGTAATTTAATAAATAATAAAAATTATTTTCGTTGACAGCGATGCGTTGGCGCAGTGGGTAATGCTGTCGTCTCGCAGCAAGAAGGTCGCAAGTTCGAGCCTCGGCTAGGTCAGTTGGCAGTTCTGTGTGGAGTTTGCGTACGGGGGTTTTCTTGCGTGTGTGGGTTTTCTCCGGGTGCTCAGGTTTCCCCCACAAGTCCAAAGACATGCAGTACAGGTGAATTGGGTAGGCTAAATTGTCCGTAGTGTGTGTGAATGAGTGTGTATAGATGTTTCCCAGTGATTGGTTGCAGCTGGAAGGGCATCCGCTGCGTAAAACACATGCTGGATTAATTGACGGTTCATTCCGCTGACTTCTGTCCGCAGCTGTATCCCTTCTAACAACCATTTCGAATGGGTAGGAAAGGGTATGATATTAGATTAAAGCTTATGACTGCAAATAATTTTTACAAAATAATAAACTGGCATCGTTTGTGAACGATAAAACTATATACATATTAAAATAAGTAAATTTTATTGCATGCCGATTTTCAAGAGAAATTGGCCAAAAAACCCACAATAAACTATTCATTCATTCATTCATTCATTTTCCAGCTTAGTCCCTGATTTATCATGGGTTGCCACAGCGGAATGAACCGCCAACTATTTCAGCATGTGTTTAACGTAGCGGATGCCCTTCCAGCCAGAATCCAGTACTGGGAAATCAAAATACGAAACCAACTTTTACTGAGGAGCCTGTGGTGTGGACAGTGAACTGGTTCAATATTCACTTCTGTTGATGAAAACTAGTTTAAGTATAGTTAATTGATCAAGCTGTGGGTGCCGTGGTGTCGTAGTGGGTAGCACGGTCGCTGGTTCGAGCCCCGGCTGGGTCAGTTGGCGTTTCTGTGTGGGGTTTTCATGTTCCTCCGTGGTTGCGTGGGTTTCCTCCGGGTTCTCCGGTTTCCCTCACAAGTCCAAAGACATGCACTATAGGTGAATTGGTTAGGCTAAATTTTCCATAGTGAATGAGTGTGTATGGGTGTTTCCCAGAGATGGGTTGCAGCTGGAAGGGCATCCGCTACGTATAACATATGCTAGATAGGTTGGCGGATAAGTTGGCGGTTCATTCCACTGTGGCAACCCCAGATTAATAAAAGGACTAAGCCGAATTGAAAATGAATGAATGATCAAGCTGTGGAAAGCAGTAGTCAGTAAAAAGTGGAAATATCCCAGCATTCCTCTCTGTGGATAAAATCATCTGTTTAAATAAAAAGAAAATGTAAATATATTCAGTGAAGTAAACTCCGCCGAGGTATGTTTAGACTTTCCAAAGGTCAATCCGAAGTGTTTTTTCTTGTTAACTTCTCGGATCCACCCCTGTTGAGGCACTCAGCGACTTCAGCGAGCGCCGCTGCACATCGACACGTACACAGAGAGCAAATATAGTGCTTTAATCTGAGGAAAGTGAGAGAAAGAAGCGCGGGATGAAGAACAGGTGTTATTGGAGAATCCCTGCGGCTTTTCTTATACAAGGCCGTAATGGATTTGTACTAACAGTGCAGTATGACACGCTCGGCTCTGTCAGGATGAGGAGAGTCAGGTGCTGCTGATTGTGTCTGCAGGCGCTCTTTTTGATCTGCGCGCGCACACATACACACACACACAGATTGTTTTACTCTATTACTTCACTTTCATAGACTCTTGTACATATAGACACATACACACTTCCACTTTAAATCACTGTCTTTTTGTTATCTTGTTCGCTCTCGATCTCTTTCTCGCTCTCGCATACACACAAACGAAGAAGTTTAGCGAGAATTAACATGTAGAGAATGTCATATAAATGAAGATCGAAACAGTAAAAACAAACTATTAAAATATGCATTTTTTTAACTAGACAGTATGTGTAATAGCATGGTTTTTGACTACACTTTCTGGCCACTTTATTATGTTCACCCTGCTAACACCGAGTTGGACCCCGTTTTGCCTTCAGAACTGCATTAATCCTTTATGGCATAGAATCAACAAGCTACTGGAAATAATCCTCGTTCCAACACATCCCAAAGGTGCTCTATTGGATTGAGGTCTGGTGACTGTGGAGGCCATTTGGGTACAGTGAAGATGGGTACACTGTGGTCATAAAGGGATGGACATGGTCTGCAACAATACTCAGGTAGGCTGTGGCATTGAAACAATCCTCAATTGGTACTAATGGGCCTAAAGTGTGCCAAGAAAATATACCCAACTCCATCACACCACCAGCAGCCTGAACTGTTAATACAAGGCAGGATGGATCTATGCTTTCATGTTGTTGATGCCAAATTCTGACCCTACCATCGAAATGTCGTATCAGAAATCGAATCTTAGACCAGTCAACATTTTTCCAATCTTCTATTGTCCAATTTTGGTAAGCCTGTGCGAATTGTAAACTCAGTTTCCTGTTCTTAGTTGACAAGAGTGACACTCAGCGTGGTCTTCTGCTGCTGTAGCCCATTTGCCTCAAGGTTTGATGTGTTGTGCATTAAGAGATGCTCTTTTGCATACCTCGGTTGTAAGTAGTTGTTTGAGTTACTGTTGCCTTTCTTTCAGCTCCAACCAGTCTAGCCATTCTCCTCTGACCATTCTCTGTAAACCCTAGAGATGGTTGTGCGTGAAAATCCCAGTAGATCAGCAGTTTCTGAAATACTCAGACCAGCCCGTCTGGCACCAACAACCATGCCACATTCAAAGTCACTTAAATCACATTTCTTTACCATTCTGATGCTCGGTTTGAACTGCAGCAGATCGTCTTCACTACATGTTTACATGCCTAAATTCATTGATTTGCTACCATGTGATTGGCTGGTTAGAAATGTGCGTTAACCAGCAGTTGGGCAGGTGTACCTTGTACAGAGGCCGGTGAGCATAACTAGCCATAGTAATTCTAGTTTTTATGCTACAATATTATTTAAAACCATATTATTTTAATGTACAAACAATTCTATTATTCAGAAAATATGAAAACATCCCTGTATTTTTATGATTTATAATAATTTGTTATCATTTATAATTTCTATCTGTACCCAAGTATGCTCCTTTGTCTTTCTTTTGTTCATCGAAGATGGTGTTTTCTTCAGGCTCTTTCTGTGGTTGTCGCAGTGTTTCTGGGCTCACGCTGCTTCTCTCTGACGTCGCACATTGTTTATTCCGTGTCCGTTCGCCTCTACAGTCGACTCCACACAACAGACGAGTGTATTTGCAGGTTTGGACGGCAAACGTGTTGTGAAAGGTCAACCAGCACCTCATATTGAGCGCAGACTGTTAGCCAAATCTTTAAAAACACTCGTTATTTCAAAAGGGAAACCTGCTCCTGCGTGGAGCCGCATTGTTGTCAAAATGGCTCTCAAAGGTCAGTTGTTTGACTGTCTGTGTTTGTTCCACTGCGCATCGCTGTGACCCGCTACACCTTTATGCACCTTTATCGATTCCCTGAGTGCCGACCAGACAAAGATGTCACAGGAACCCAACGAAAAAACACATTACAGCCTTTTAGAGGGAGGTGATAATCAGATATAAAGGCTGAGCGTGAATGAAAAGACTACTGTAAAGAGAAAGGGAAAGGCATTCTGGGAGGATGAATGCTGTTTCTGCAAGGCCATTAGGTTTTACAGCAACAGGAACAAAACAGCACTCATAATAATCATTCAGCTTTTCAGTCCGTAGTCTTGGGAACATCAGCTCATGGTGTATTGATTTATATTGAATTATTATCATGGATACAATGTTTAACTAACACTGGGTTCACATGCTTCCCTAGTTTAATGGAAACAAATCACATACTTTAGTATCACAAGTTATTTTTTACTTCACCTCGGAGAAAACAATACTTTACACTCATTACCTTCTTTGATTTTTCTTTCCCCGTAGCCTTTCGTCTTCTCTGACTTTTGGTTCTGCCTGTTATTCTCCAATTTCGAACCTGTTTTTGTTAACACAGCAAACCGAGAAGGGTTTTAACAGAGTCTTCAACTATTGATCTGATTCATGGGGTGAAATAGGAAAGAATGAAGGTGTGAAATGAATGAGAAATCGTAAGAACACATTGCAGTGTATAACCGACATTTGTCTCCGGTGTCACAAGCTGGTTTGAAGTGGATATATTTATTACTTAGAGTCGAAAAAAAAAGAAGTGCCTCACCAAAATAAACATACTCACTGTATTGCACTATCAATGACCACGCTACAACCACTGCTTGTAAAACTTTATTACAATTTGTTTGAGAGAGTAGGTAATAGTTATGAAGGTTGGGAAGAGGAATATGGATTGTTATTGAACCGGTTGATCATGGAGTCTTGCCCAGGATGACTCAGAGTGGGGCTTGGTCTCATAGGTTAAGGACCTTTAGAAGACCCCCTTGATGCAGCATGGAATAGGAGAGGAATGTTAAGAGGTATAGTGAGGGGAGGGTGTGTGTGTGTAGGGGATGAGTGGATGAGTTTAGGGGGAAATTTGGTCTATATATTGTCTGCTTGTTTTACTTGTTGTTCAGTCTGTCATTCTACCAATTATTCTGTCTAGTCATTTGGTCTATAGATTTGTTTCTATCTCTCTGTTGTTATGTTTGTTTTTCTATAAATTCTTCTTTCTGTTTTTTTTTTGTTCTATATATTCTCCTGTCTGTCTGTTGTTTGGTTTATATATTCTTCTTTTCTTTGACATTTTGTATTGCTCTGTCTGTAATTTGCTCTATATATTGTTTGGTCTGTCTGTCATTCTGTCTGCTGTTGTGTTTGTCTTCTGTTTGCTCTTTATAATATATATATATGTCTGTCTGTCTGTTGTATTGCTCTCTTTTTTTGTTTTATATATTGTCCTGTCTGTCTGTTGCTTGGTCTATATATTCTTGTTTTTGTTTTTACATTTTGTATTGCTCTGTCTGTCGTTTGCTCTATATATTGTTTAGTCTGTCTGTCATCCTGTCTGTTGTTGTGGTTGTCTTTTGTTTGCTCTATATATTACATATGTCTGTCTATTTGTTGTTTTGATCTCTGTTTTTTTTGTTCTATATATTGTCCTGTCTATCAGTTGCTTTGTTTATACTTGTGTTCTTTGACATTTTGTATTGTTCTGTCTGTTGTTTACTCTATATATTGTTTAGTATGTCTGTTATTCTGTCTGTTGTGATTGTCTTTTGTTTGCTCTATATATTATATATGTCTGTCTATCTGTTGTATTGCTCTCTGTTTTTTTTTGTTCTATATATTGTCATGTCGGGCACCATGGTGGCGTAGTGCTTGGTCTATATATTCTTGTTTTCTTTGACATTTTGTATTGCTCTGTCTGTTGTTTGCTCTATATATTGTTTAGTCTGCCTGTCATTCGGTCTGTTGTTGTGGTTGTCTTTTGTTTGATCTCTGTATTATATATGTATTTCTATCTGTTGTATTGCTTTGTTTTTTTGTTCTATATATTGTCTTGTCTGTCTGTTGCTTGTTCTATATATTCTTGTTATTTTTGACATTTTGTATTGCTCTGTCTGTTGTTTGCTCTATATATATTGTTTAGTCTGTCTGTCATTCTGTCTGTTGTTGCGGTTGCCTTTTGTTTGCTCTATATATTATATATGTCTGTCTATCTGTTGTATTTCTCTCTTGTTTTCTTTTGTCATGTCTGTCTGTTGCTTGGTCTATATATTCTTGTTTTTTTTACATTTTGTATTGCTCTGTCTGTTGTTTGCTCTATATATCGTTTAGTCTGTCTGTCATTCTCTGTTTTGATTCTCTTTTGTTTGCTCTATATATTATATATGTCTGTCTATCTGTTGTATCTGTCTCTCTATTATTTGGTCTATATATTATTTAAAAAAAGGTCATTTATATTATCCTGCCTGGTATTTTGTCTATCTCTCCACTTGGTGTATATATTGTTCTGTTTGTCTGTTGTTTTGTCTTCTGTTCTGACTGTCTGCCACTCCTTTCTCTGTGAGTATGGAGTTTAATATATGCCAAAATAATCTGAATTTGAACTGTGTTCATTTAAATTATTAACAATTGTATTATTATATGAATATTATAATTCAATAAAAATTGTGTTGAATTTCTTAATTTAAATTTGAATGTCTTCACTTGAATATTGAACATCTGAAATTTAATACAACTGCATTTCATTTTTTAAGGTATATTTTTACGGATTCTTTTTTGCTCTCAAACTTAAAAAAAAATCTGAAGTTTTAAAACGCATATATAAAACTCCAAATTCAAATAATAACGCAGGAGTTAAAACTTTTATTTATTTCGTTTTTGTTTACTCACAGGCTCTTTTATACAATTTTGATGTATGTTAGTGAGTATGGAGCTTAATATATGCCAAAATAATCTGAATTTGAAGTGTGTTAATTAGAATTATTAACAATTGTAATATTATATGAATATTATATGCCATTAAAATAGTTTTGAATTTGAATGTCTTGAATGTTGAACTTCTGAAATTTCAGAGAACTGCATTTTTAGGCTTTTTTTAGACATATTTATAAACTTTTTTTTGGTCCATTTTTTATTCTTTTCTGTTTTCAAACTTAAAAAATCTGGTTTGAAAACAAGTCTATAAAAATTTGAACTAAAAAAAAACACAGGAGTTCATAGACGATCTATATTTTGGAATTTGGAATGCATTCCATTACTTGTGTGAACAAGCCCCACGAGTATGGAGCTTAAAATATGCCAAAACAATCTTAATCTGAATTGTGTTCATTTTAATTGAACTGTAACTGATATAATAAGTGTTTTGAACTTGAATTTCTTAGCTTTAATTTCTTAGCATGAAAGATAAATTTTAGACTAAGAAGGTTAATTTTAGAAATATAGACTTATTTTTTAAACAAAAAAAAATCTTAAAAATGTTTGAAAATACGCATATAAAAATCTACCTTTCAATTCAGTTGTCTAAAATTTCAGATGTTCAATATTCAAGTTAGGAAATTCAAATTCAAAATAACTTTCATGGCATACAGTATTCAGTTCAATTAATTACAAGTGTGCACTCAAATTAACACAATTCAAATTCAGTGTTTTGGCATACTTGAAGCTCCATACTCACGGAGCTTGTTCACTCTTATACTGAAATGCAGTGTTAACAAGATCCAAAACATTCCAACTTCCAAAAATTAGTTAATCTATGTTGGGATCATATCCAAATGTTGCGACTGGAAGGAAGGAAATACAATGACTGTGCTTTTGTTTTCTTCAGATCCATCACTGTTGGATTTCTGTATAAATTACCTCATTTCAGACACCTTACCGGTCTCCCAGCATATCACTCTGTTCTTAACCATAAGTAAAAACAGCGACACACATTCAGTATCACACATTCTCTATCTATCTATCTATCTATCTATCTATCTATCTATCTATCTATCTATCTATCTATCTATATATCTATCTATCTATCTATCTATCTATCTATCTATCTATCTATCTATCTATCTATCTATCTATCTATCTAATCTTAATTTCTGTTACTATTATTGGTAAAAGGGTAACCTGATAGTAAAATTGAACACAGGAGGCTTGCAGCAGAAAACACAACTCTTCTTGACAGAAGGAATCACTCATTGCCAAATCACTGGCAGCTTTGGGAAATAATCCAAAGCAATTTCACAGCGTTTGATCTGTGATTTATATAGAATTCATGTCGACAAAATAAAGCCCTTTTGTGCAACAGGGTCACGTGAACTCTATGGTCGTGAGGGTCCAATTACCTTTGCTTTGAAGCATGCATGCTTTTGAATAAGATTTATTCTTCATATATTTAGTATGTACAGTGCCCTCCACGATATTGCCATTCTTGGTAAATACAACAAGGCTGTAGGAAAATAAATAATTTATCATTTAATCTTTTACTTAAAATATAATCAAAAACTCTACTCTCAATGAGTACAAATACCTATAAGTGATCATAGATAACAAAACCAATCATATAATGTATGGGTATATTTACGCAATAGCCAATAACACACTATAAGGGTCAAATTTTTTTATATAATTTAGAATATTAAGAAAAATCATGTTTCATAAAGACATTTTGTACATCTCCTACCATAAAAATCAGTTCTCAATTTTAATTAGTAATGCGCATTGCTAAGCACTTCATTTTCACAACTTTACAAAGCGAAATTCTCAGCATTTACTTTTTTTAAACCCACAGATTCCAGATTTTCAAAGAGTTGTATTTCAACCAAATATTGTCCTGTCCTATCAAAAGTATACATCAATAGAAGACTTATACAGCTTTCATGTGATGGAAATCTCAATTTTGAAAATGGGACACTTATCGTTGTTTTGTTTGATAGCTTTGTTAAGTATATGCATGCCTGATTTTTGGCGCGGTGGTTCATTCCGCTGTGACGACACCTCATAAATAAGGGCTGAAGGGAAATGAATGAATGAATGAATTACTGGCAACTCTATGAAATCATATGAGCCCAAAATCAAAAGGAAAAAACATTTTAAAGGTAACAAAGGCCAGACTGAATTACTGTACTTTGATAAGTCAATGTGTAAAGACTAAAGATAGAGCTGTGATTTGTAGCTTTTTGACCATATATTGGTATGGGTTGTAGATAAACATCAAAACCACTAAAAATGGCCATTTCATTATCAGGACAGTAATTCTATTGGTAAAATGTTTTGAATGAGAGAATTTTTCTGTTAAAATGATTGGTTAAAGGTTGAAGGTTGAAGTGAAAAAATCTTAAGGAGTCAAAAGCAGAAAGTCTCCAGAACTACAATTTAAATTCATCCTACATCGCCACATTTAAAAATCAAGCTTTGAAACGTTTGAAAATCAAGCTTCATTTTTCTTTTTATCAATTAATTAATTTATATATATTTTCAACTAAACCTGATGAGTCGTCTGAACTGTCTAAACTAACTGAGTGTATTAAAGATTTTAAAGACTGGATGACCAACATTTTCCTTCTCTTAAACTCAGACAAAACAAAATTATTACTTATTGGACCTAAATCCTGTACACAGCAGATCTCACAACTCGACCTGCAACTAGAGGGATACAAAGTTAGCATTAGCTCTACTGTAAAAGATCTGGGTGTCATACTAGACAGCAATTTAACTTTTGAAAATTCATACTGTATCTCCCATATCACAAAAACTGCATTCTCTCATCTGAGAAATATTTAGAAGTTACAAAGTATGCTATCTATCTCAGATGCAGAAAAGCTAGTTCATGCTTTTATGACTTCAAGGTTGGATTACTGTAATGCTCTGTTCGCTGGTTGCCCAGCCTCCTCTATTAACAAACTTCAGCTAGAACAAAATGCAGCTGCCAGAGTTCTTACCAGGTCTAGAAAATGATTATATCACCCCAATTTTTTTTCTCTTTACACTGGCTGCCTGTTAAGTTTCGTATTGAGTTTAAAATATTGCTTAATACCTATAAAGCTGGGCGCCACGGTGGCCGAGTGGTTAGCACGTTCGCCTCACAGCAAGAAGGTCGCTGGTTCGATCCCCGGCTAGGCCAGTTGGCATTTCTGTGTGGAGTTTGCATGTTCTCCCCGTGGTTGCGTGGGTTTCCTCCGGGTGCTCCGGTTTCCCCCACAGTCCAAAGATATGCGGTATAGGTGAATTGGGTAAGCTAAATTGTCCGTAGTGTATGAGTGTGAATGAGAATGTATGGATGTGTTTCCCAGAGATGGGTTGTGGCTGGAAGGGCATCCGCTGCGTAAAACAAATGCTGGATAAGTTGGTGGTTCATTCCGCTGTGGCGACCCCGGATTAATAAAGGGACTAAGCCGAAAAGAAAATGAATGAATGAATGACCTATAAAGCTTTAAATAATCTAGCTCCTGTTTATCCAACCAACCTTCTGTCTCACTACAATCCAACCTGCTCTTTACGATCTCAAAACTCAGGGCTTCTGGTAGTACCTAGAATAGCAAAGTCAAGTACTGTAAGAGGGTTGAGCCTTCTCATTTATGGCTCCTAAACTCTGGAATAGCCTTTCTGATAATATCCAAGGCTCAGACACACTCTCGCAGTTCAAAACTAGATTAAAGGCCTATCTTTTTAGTAAAGCATACACTCAATACATCACATGGTGGTATGATGTATGAATGTGCTCCACGCATCTCGTTTATATACACTATGAACAGCAGCTACGCTAATTATTCTCTTTATTCTCTATTTCCACCTGGGGAAACTCATCCCAAGGCCCCCAGAGACTATACAGTGCCACGGATATGATTCAAGACCCGTGACGTGACCGAAGCTTCCATAATCCTGGACCATGCTGTATCCTGATCAGCTGTTTGGTGCATGGCAGAGTAGACAGCATGAGGCTGATTCCTGTGACCCTCCAAGGACAGACAAACCTCGAGTTTTCCAGCCTCCGGCGCCTAGACTGCAGCTCTGCACAAGACATCTGGCCATAGGAAAAATGGTCATGCCCAGCTGAGCCTGGTTTCTCTCGAGGTTTTTTAATTCTTCATTTTCGCCAATTGGTGAAGTTTTTTACTCGCTGCTGTCACCACTGGCTTGCATGGTTCGGGACTTGTAGGGCTGCGCATCGGTGGATTTGCTCTTGAGTGTTTGGACTCTCAGTAGTAAATATTAAACCACACTGAACTGAACTAAACTGAACTTTAACACTGAAAACTGGACTGACACGGTTTCAATTTACTATAACCTTCTATGTGAAGCTGCTTTGCCACAATCTATATGGACCCTTTTCACACTTCCGCGTTCGCGAGGCGGAAGTCGTCATAGTAGGGTAAACACAGCCACGGCGGCCGCTGAAGCGTATGCGTTTAACACTACCTCAAAGATTTGCAGACCTTTACATTTGGAGATGTCGACCGGCTTGACCAGATGAATTCATCGACATTTAAGTAAAAGATTGACAAAGGTTACAAGTTTTTTTTTACGAGGGATATCTGCGCGAATACGTAGGTAAGGCAGTCAAATACGTGATTATTATTGCAAGGGCTATTGGTAAGCGAACTCCTTTGGGGTTTCATGGTACAGTATAGTGTCTGAAGTAGTGGGTATTATGGTAATAGCTAGAGCACGATGTGTGAGGTTGTATAAATGTTCAAAAAGATAATTTTTAAGTTCACAGTTCAGATGTTTTGTTCTTTAGTTTTCTGTTGCAAGCTCCGTTTGTTTTTATTTTTCTTGCTGTCGTTGCAGCACGCTGTTGATTTCAAGTTTTAACTAATTTCTTAGACCTTGAACATTGAGTATTTAACGATGAGGGGATAATTGCTTATCGACAGTCATGTTTTTTTTCCCTGTAAATAAACACGTATGCAAAAAAAATGCAGCTTAAGAACAAACATCTGAACTGTGAACTTTCACTTTTTGAACATTTAAACAGCCTTAATTCTCATCGTGCTCTAGCTTTTACCATCATATTCACTACCATTGACACTGCATCATGAAAACCCAAAGGAGTTAGCTTACGAATAGCCCTTGCATTAATAATAACATATTTGACTGCCTTACCTTTGTATTCGTGCAGATATCCCTTGTAAAAGAACTTGTAACTTTTGTCATCTCGAAATGTAAAGGTCTGCAAATCTTTGAGTTTTTAATTTTATTTAACCTTCAAATGACAAACAGGCATTTTCAACTTCAATTGTTAAACATATAACATTATACCCAAGCAGCACATAATGAACGAAATAGTACAAAATAATAATAATAATAACATAAATATACCTTTAATAATACAAAAGAAAATACATTACATGCAGGGGGTCAGTCCATATAAGCTGACAGAAGTTTAGAGAGCTTTGGGGCACGTTTTGTTTTTACCTGTTTTATGGATTTATATAAAATGTTGAAATCATTTGAAGAAACTTGAACAAATCTACATTTGTGAATATAACATTTTGCTACAACCAACATATTATTACACAGAAACTCCATTTCTTTGTTTTTCATAAAAATGCCAAATTTCACAATATGTCAAATGCAGGTATTACATATTTTTTGTCATTAACCACTCATACAATCTGTCCCTAAAGGATTTGACAATAAAAACAACTATAAAAATGTTCCTGAGATTTAATATCTTTTCAAGCAGAAAATGAAAGCATTACTGTCTAAATAAAATCTTATTCTAAGAAACTCATTACACAGATAAATGTCATTAATTGTTTTGAAATGTACTTCTTTCATTTTAGGTAACAAGGGAAATGACAGGTATCTTTCTCTAACATCAAAAGTGTCCGCTTTAGAAAATCTCTCAGATATAACTTTTCTATTATCAGGAAGAGGAAAATATTCTTCTGTCAGTGGTGATGTCAAGACCTTGTTGTTACATTTAATATCCAGAAATGAATAACTATCAATAGACAAATCAACCAGTGTATGTATGACAGAAGAGTATTGCACTATACCTTTAACTAAATTCCTCAAAGCTACATGAATAGCTTTGACAACCAAAGATAATTCTCTATATGGACAATTCATGTTAAATTTTAATTTAAAATTATCACAACTCTCTGTCGCAAGATCTTTGAGTTAACGTTAGTGCGAAAACGCACACGCGCCAGCCGCCGCCATCGCTGTGTTTACCCTACTATGACGACTTCCGCTTCGCGAACGCGGAAGTGTGAAAAGGGTCCATTGTAAAAGCGCTATGCAAATAAACGTGAATTGAATTTATTAATTTTCCTTTGGCTTAGTTCCTTGGTTATTAGGGGTCGCCAACGCGGAGTGAACCGCCAACTATTCCAGCATATGTTTTACGCAGCGGATGCCCTTCCAGCCGCCACCCAGTACTGGGAGACAACCATACAATCCCAATTCACCTACTGTATACTGCATGTCTTTGGACTGAGGAGGAAACTGGAGAACATGGAGGAAACACATGCAAATACAGGGAGAACAACAAATTCCACATTGAAATACCAACTGGCCTAGCCGGGAGATGACACTGCTAAGCACTGAGCCACCATAATGATTTTTTTTGTCAATATTGGGAGTAAAAGATTAAAATGTTGAACAAATAAAGAGTTTAGATACAAAAAACCTTTAAGTGCCATCTGATTATTTTTCCCAGGCTGTGGGGGTTCAGTAATTTCAGTAACTTTCAGTAAATTTTATGGCAAAAGGTTTTTTTCATTACCTATAAAGTGAAATATTTGAAATATTTGAATAAAACTCAAGAGGTTGAGAATAATGACCATTTTAGAAGAAAATTCAGAAGTAACTTAGATAATTTGGTTTCTAAACTCATCAAATAGACATTTTCTTCACTGCCTTCTATTTCTATATTTATCAAGCTCGCCAGTATTAGTGTATGACATTGATATATTATACATTGATATATTATACAGTATTATACATAGAGCCAACCTGATTTCACCAAGTAGCACATGTTCCTGGATTAACATCCATGATGATCCTGGAACAACATTCCAATCAGCTAATCAGAATTAAGGGGTATTTTTACAGTTTATGTTAAATGTAGGCTTACGGTTATGTTTAAATACTATATGATTGTTATCCAACTATTATTCTTCTCTGATTTTGGTAATAATTGACAGCTATGGTTGAGTTTAGGGGTAGAGAGTAGGTATGGATTGCATTTTTAAACAAAAATTATGTTCCAGGATCAGCATAAATGTTAATTCAGGATCATATTGTTCTTGGTAAAATCATGACGTGCGTTTACGTAGTTATTCAACTTTAATTTTCCACATTTCATCAACACATCGACCACTAATCATGGAAAGCTTTGATGGAAAATTAAACCTGCAAAGAGGTCTTTGTGGTCGAAAATGTTTAATATGAGATCAGAGAATTGAAGACAATTTGTAGGTAACAGCAAACTTCAAAGAGCATCCTTGATTCTTCTTACTCCAGCAAAACACGATCTGGCATGAGGGATGCTTTTGTTGTGATACACTGGAAATGGGCTTCTAGTAAGCAAGCGGATGATATGAATCAGTCTGATATTTGTGGGCACATTCGTCTGAAAGCTGGCTTGGGTTTCTTGCCACAGGCTCTCTGGCTCAAGTTTGGCTAATGACTTGTTTTGAGCACTCGA